>LD350362.1:22680-43940 GCA_001465055.1 Ptychodera flava | reverse complement strand
TTTCTGTACGTTTTTTCATAATTTTTGACCGAATGGATATCATTTTTCATTAGCTACATTTTTTATCAAAATATTGGCAAAAAGCAGAAAAAATGACTGTGGTACATGTTATAAAGATGACAAAAATAGACCTTGGCGCCCAAAGGGTTAATACGTGGTATATGACAGAAAATGTCTTTTGTAGGTATGTTGGCCACCATATTGGATTTATGCAATTTAACAAATTACCTATGCAAATCATTGCATCTCGAAAAACGTTTGTCCATGCCTAAGAAATGTACTTTTAACTTTAAAATTTCTGAAAGAGCTTGTTTAATATGTCGTATATGACCGAAAATGTCTTTTGTAGGAATGTTGGCCGCCATATTGGAATTATGCAAATTAATGAAATGCCTATATGAAACATTATACCTCCAAAATGATTCTCTGAGCCAAATAACTAGTGTCAGACTTCGAAATCACTGAAATAGCTTGTTTAATATGTGATATATGGTCAATTATGCTATTTTGTCGGATGGCTGGCAGCCATATTTGATTTATGCAAATTACACATATTTCCCCAAGGTGGATTCGAGTAAACTTTTAATATGTTGTTCAGGGTACCTCTCTAAAATGCATTCTGAAGAAAAAAATTCTGTTGCAATTTGTGGTGGGTTAGGTGCCAAAATCTCGTAGATTGACTGGACTATTGGAGATGTAGTCGATGATACTTTTCTCATTAAGCGAGACACTGAATCGTACACCAACTAATATCGTCCTTGCTAAGGCCAAAGTAAGTAAATTCTTTGTTTTGCGTCCACTCTAAATGGGAAAAGGTACGCGTCCAAGCGGCTGAAAAACACACACAAGAAAATTAACACAATGTAATTTGATTGCAGCAAATAAAAAATTGTAACAAAATTTTAGTTCAGAAAAACTAAGCGGCCATGTCCTAAAATTTCCTATTCAAATACACTGTGTGTGTTTTTTTTATGAAAACCTTAAAGACCTAAGCGGGTTGGGACGCAAAACAAAGAATTTAATTACTTTGGCCTAATTTACATAGTAAAGGTCACGGGTCCCATCGTTGTGAGGCTCTGCATTGTTTCAAGTCGAGTGTGTAAACAGCGTGATGTTTGAATGGATTTTGACTACTGCACTAATTCCTTCGTCGGGAAAGTTTGCCGATTCTGAATGTAGGACGTCCAGTACCCCAATTATTTAATGACAGGACTACATGGAAAGCAACGGAATACTGGATATCTCCGACGAATTTGATATCTGTTACCACGGTCCTTTGTGGAGTGACACTGACAGTGCTGTTCCCGATCTCGACAATGATGTCAGCAACTGTGATTGTAGCGTGAACATGACTAAGACTATGAGTCCTTGAAACTTTCAGAGACCAACCTGAGGTGTCCCCGAATCTTTCAAGGACTATCCTAATGTGACCTTGAATCTTTCAAAAACCGCCATTGCAAGATGAGTCCTTGAAACATTCAGGGACCACCCTGATGTGTCCCTGGATCTTTTAGAGACCACTCTGATGTGACCTTGAAACTTCCAGGGACCACCCGGATGAGTCCTTGAAACTTTCAGGGACCACCCGGATGAGTCCCTGGATCTTTTCGAGACCACTCTGATGTGACCTTGAAACTTCCAGGGACCACCCGGATGAGTCCTTGAAACTTTCAGGAACCACCCAGATGAGTCCTTGAAACTTTCAGGAACCAACCTGAGGTGCCCCTGAATTTTTCTAGGACTATCCTAATGTGACCTGGAAACTTTCAGGGACCACCCAGATGAGTCCTTGAAACTTTCGGGGACCACCCTGATGTGTCCCTTAATCTTTTTAAGGAACCACTTAGATATGACCCCTAAACATTTTTAAGGACTGGCCAGAGAGGCACTTTGAAATAGTAAAGAACCAATCAGATATGATCCTGAAACCTTCAAATGCATCCAGGTCCTCTAAACAATGTAGCAATCATCAAGTTTTGACCTCTAATCTGGACATTTTCAACAATGTGTATCAATGAGATGAATTATCCTTAAGAAATTGTCAAAAAGGATAAATTTGCAATTTTTGAAAAGCAGATGGCTTTAAATGCTACAATTTTTTAAATACTACTTTAACATTTAATTCAATAATTACAGTTTTGATGTTTTCACTAGGAAAATTGATAATTACTAAATGCTTTGAGTAAACCCTCTCTTAGAGAGCACATTCTGTGACTTTTACTGTTCATCTTATAATCACAAAATAGTTCCAATTGTGTTCATGAGAACTAGCAGGGCATCGATTACAACAAATCTTTCCGTGTCGCGACCTGCATGTATGAACGGTACCATGCAGGAAAACAGTTCCGGTTGATGACGTAGAACAGGTGTGATTCGGATTTCTTATCAGTCCTGTTCTACGTCACACAGGTGGCGATTCGGGCAAGTTCATGTGATAAATTGCAAATATAACATTGTTATTTTCGATGTACCGGTGTGACATACTCCGCGTAGTAAAGAAAGGTAAGTGAACAGTGAGGTTATAATGTACGTACTGTGATATTACTTGTACCATCAGAGGTTTTACAAGCGATTGCAAGAATCAGCACACAGTAAAGGTGCCGTCAAAAAGATTTACCGGGGTCGTGTTATGCTAGTGGGCGCATTTGGTACAGGAAAGACATCAACCAAAAGAAGTCTTTTCAAAGAGCCTTTTGAAGAAAGACACCTGAGTACTGATGGAGCTGATATTTACAACATCGATATTACGGAATGGATAATTAAAGGTAATGATATTTTCCCCGAGGAATTGTCCCCGAGGTTATCCTTCGCCCAGTTAAAGCGATGAAATTCGTTTCTTCGCCTCGATAAAGTTTGTATGTGCGATGTGTGATAGTGAGCATGCGTGAGTGAGTGCTTCACGAACTCTACAACGTGTGGAGCGGTCACAGTCAGAAAAATGTAACAACTTAGCCGGCTATTGAACCACTCTTTTTGAGAGTGGGGATTTAGTCGAGCGGTTCTCTCTGTGGCCTCTCCGCTAGGCGACTGATGCCGTATGTTGTGGGTTCGAACCCGATTGAAAACTAGCCGTATTTTTTATCCTGGGTTGATAGCTCCGCTGGTGGACAGAATTGTCCCCGAGGTTATCCTTCGCCCAGTTAAAGCGATGAAATTCGTTTCTTCGCTTTGATAAAGTTTGTATGTGTTATGTGTGATAGTGAGCATGCATGAGTGAGTGCTTCACGAACTCTACAACGTGTGGAGCGGTCTCAGTCAGAAAAATGTAACAACTTAGCCGGCTATTGAACCACTCTTTTTGAGAGTAGGGATTTAGTCGAGTGGTTCTGTCTGTGGCCTCTCCGCTAGGCGACTGATGCCGTATGTTGTGGGTTCGAACCCGATTGAAAACTAGCCGTATTTCATATCATGTTCAGAAGATATGGTGAAACCGCCATTACTAATCTGCATAATGTACACTGGTTATTTAGGAGTCATTTCATGAAAATTCGGAATGGGGCATATCTTTTGTTTCTGACATATCTATTTGTCTTTCCTGGCCAGAGTTAACTTACCCTATAGCATAATCCACAGAAGCTTTGTACATTTGACCTTTCCAATTCTCGCAACACTGAAGAGAAATATTTGTTAAATATTCAGTTAATGTCATAGCAATTTTAGAACTCTTCATGAAATAAAAACATGGTCAGTAACAAGTGGTTTACTTAAGATGTGTGAATCACTAGCCTATGAAAGATCAGATGTAAACTGTAAAAGCTCCTGTTTTTCAGTATATAAATTTCGTCAACTTTGATACATATCAGATATCAGATACATATCTCCCATTAGGAAAGTTCATTAAATATGCAAATTTGTAATAAGCTGAAGTAAAAATGCTAAATGACTTTCAATAATGTATCATAATATCTTCAAAGTACAAAGCAATTTTCGTCAATTTTGATCAAATAAGTCGAGACATGTATTCCTAATTACGAAACTTAGTTAAAAATACAAATTAGTGATTAGCTGAAGCAAAAATGATAAACGACTTCCCATTATACAATATTATAGTATCATCAATGTACATAGCAAGTATTGTTGTCTTTGATAAAGTCATTCCAGATAGATGTTCCGAATGCCTTTCAATAACGTTATATGACGGTAGGAAGTTTCGTGAACTTTGATCCACGGTAAAATGCTGACTGGCTTCCATAATGTTGGTTCATAATATCTTTGATATAAATGGCAAATTTCGTCAACCTTGGTTGAGTAAATCCAGATATACACACCTTATTAGGAAAGTTCATCAAATATGCAACTTTACAATTAACTCTCATGTCACCCCTTAAATGTCTTTGACGGCTTTTATATCCCCGTGTGATCAACTTTTTTAGCAAATCTTATCAAACTGTTTGCAGCCATAATCAAAATATATCTGGGTTTTTTTCTAAAATCATTCATGATGCGAAGGAGCCACCAAAAACTTGTCAGTTCTTGTTATTTCCAAACAGAATCTATGTACAGTATTATTTTGATTCTGATCCAATATGCCGTTTTTGAGATATAGCGCTAACAGACAGGCAGGCAGGACAGACATCTTATTTATGTACCGTTTGCACCTGATAATTAAGTACAACAATACGACCGTAATATTGACACTTGCAACTGGGTGTGACATCGTTTTCATAAAATGTGAAGTGGCCATGAAAATGAGAGGGGCGATATTGATACAAAACTTTAATGCAGCTACATAATTCAGGCAATGATACAAATGGTTTACACCTACATGTACCGTTTATTAAATCAACAATTCATTCTCTCTGTCATTGCAATACGTTTACAAAAACTACCATTGCATAATGCAGGCAAATGTTGGCATGCTGAAACAATAGAATAATGTTTAATCGTTATTGTCAGGTAGATTCCTTACATTTACAAATAATATAACAATTCTCAAGAATGCAGATCTGAGTAATATGTAAGTGTTGTCGGAGTGCTTCCATGACAAGGTTAATGGAGCCTAAATTCTAGTGGTATGGACACCATGCCCGGCAGTTTATACAAGTCATGACCTTAGCCAAGCTTAGGTGTAGTTAGCAGATTTATGGCTTAAAAAACTAGTCACCAAAATACCCTGCACAAAGATGATGTTTCAGTGAAAGTCAGAGGTGTAAAACATTGCGCAGGAACTCGTGCTTCACGCGATAGAATAATTGTCACAAGGAAGGTACATTGTTATAATGTACCTTTCCATGTATGCATGCATGCAAAACCTTCACATTACTTTGCGTTCATCACATGACTAGCCATTCAATCACAGTCTCCTCCATACTGACGAGTGTATACCAGCGTAGATACTACGATGGGTTTTAGCTTACAAGTTCAGCAATTTTAATCTCAAGTATTGCCCACATTAATCGCACATCTTCATTTTATACACCTGACAAGCTTTGCCCTATGTAATTTTTCCCATTTTTTCAATAAGATTTAAACACCAAGTACCAAGGTAAAAAATCCATCAAGGAAACACAGGAGATACTTGAAGATGTCTTAGCTGTTGGAATGGCAAATGAAAAAGTGGGTGTATCGAAGGAAAAATCAGAATTGATTCCAGCAAAAGTTGCGAACGTTATAGATGCACTAAAGTTAAAAGGGGAAAAGATGAAAGACGTAAAAAGACGTGTGGGTCGGCGATTGACAGAAGCTAACAGAAGACTGATCCGGCGCGTCCAAGAAGTTGATAATGTTGATAAACCTGATATTTACTTCAGCCTGTGGGACTTTGCAGGACAAAGTGTGTACTACATAACCCACCAGGTCTGTATTTCAAACTAATCTTCTGCACATCGACTCTTTCTTATCAAACACATAGGTCAGTACAGCCGATCAATCGGAAAGTTTTGGTTGTAATAACGAGTGGCAACTCCACGTATCGGATTGGCTGCTCATATAATAGTGACCGCAGTGCTGTACAATTGTGTTTACCATGCTTGCAATTGGTAACACTAAGATAGGTTTTTCGATTTTTGAAAGAAAAAGACATTATCTTCACTTTATTTTTATTGCCATTGAAACATGTTTTGCACAATATTGTCTATATCAGTTGGTTGTTTTTTCTGCCGAGTCATGATCATCCTTGCTTGTCGCGTTTTTAATTTGGTTTTTTGGTTTGTTTGTTTGTTTTTACGTTTCTTTTGCAACTATGTTATCATGTATTTCCAAATCAGTTTGCTCCGTATCAATTTCTGTAATCTGTTGTGGTTTGAGTCCTGGCATTTTTTTTTGTTTATTTCTAGTCACTGGCCAGGTGGTGACGAATCCGTTTCAATCAACAGGCTCTGTATAATGCATATGTTGTGATCGAAACCGTGTGCACGTCATTGTTCTCACAATAATTGTGTCATTCCTGCAAAAAATATGACAGCAATGATGAGATAAAATGAAGACATGTCGAACGAAATTCCGAGTCATGAAAGCTTTTGCTATTCTCAACAGTCTTACGGGTTGATAATCTCCGGCCGACCCCTTCCCAATTGTCTACAAGCACTTAGCAGTACGTGATATGACTATCGACTGCTGAGCTGGTCGTATAGCTAGCTTACAGACGTCATACCCGGCGATACATCGGACATCTTAGAGCTGCACTAATAATGGATAAAATGACAATATTGTCTTGTTGGAGTCCAACAGAAATGTTGGAAGTGGCAGAAGCCCGACATGCTCCTGTATTGAATTAAAAATAAAACTCACCCTTTCGATGATAAACTCTTACTTAGTAGGTATATATTATTGATATAAAACAAGCTGCCAGATATCTACTCCAACCTATACTGTCCAATATTTGACATTAACTTAAGAGTCTAATGTCCAGAAGTCGGCTACCAGTACGCACCCTCCCGGGTATTACCTGGCGCGGCAGTAGAGCTTGCCATACTAAAGTCATGGCCAGCACCAGCTCGGCTGCGTAATATCGAAGGGTCCATTTGGGGATCACAAATATTGTAAGCTTGTTATATTTTGAAAGCCTACAATCAGAACTACTGTTTCAGTTTTGTCGTAGCATTTTCTTCAGATGATGCATATGTTTTAATATTGCCCTGCGTAAGTGCAGTAATTACCATGGTAACTGCGCACCTTTGGTCAAAGGCTTGTAAACGCCCAAGCGCCGTTAGATGGGTGATAGTTATGCGCTTATGACCACAAAAGTGTTTCCTTACATTAATTTATACCACAAATGTAGTAAAATCATGTTGACGATACTGTGCTGGTATTTCGTGGCGCCAGCATTGTTAGAGTCCAAACAAAGAAACGATACAGCTTGATCAATCGTGTCCAAGAAAGCTAATGTATTGTGAGCGTGGAATATTACTATTCTGTGCGCCAATTCGGAAAATTATGACACCTACAAAAAAAACAAGAACTGTCATGTTTTGCTGAACCAGTGAGCGCAAACAGATTAGCTGGAATTCAACATTCACTTTAACCAAGAAATGCTTGAAAATTTATCGATCGGGGCGTCACTGTATGGGATTCCGTGGATCGCAAGAGAAATCAACGTAATACTCATTCAGAAGAGAAAAGTTCTGCAATATATACAGTCGTGCCTGCACTTACTGCAGATATTGAAGCAAGAGAGTCATGTTCTTGGTTCTTGTTGTTTTGTCCAAATGGAAGCTCAATTTTCCAAATAATCTACAAGCAATGTTATTTGTCTTTGTGCAGAGCATGTTTCAAACACATGACCATAAACATATGATTATTAATGTACAAAGATTCAATTTGCACAAATTGGTTTGTGTCTGTCTCTACGCAAGGAAATATGATGCATGACTTGTTTATAAGCTTACGCATAAGTAAACCGCCATACTGCTTTTCCAGATACAAATTAAAAACCCCAAGACTTTTTGTTAAATTAATTAATTACATTCATAAATCTGTTAGGTTTACTGTAAGTTTTACATTCGAATAATAGTGTGATGGTTTACTAATGAGCGTGAGAACAAGGGGGCAGTGATGGGTCATTCGGGATGAAATGCATGGGAAGATCAAAGGGTCATGTCGCCAATAGTAATATAACTTTGATTAAAGAGGCGTCATACAATTGAGCATTCTGTAATTTCCCTGCCCATCGACGCCTGACTTGCTTTGATTTGCAAGTAAATGTGAATTAATCCGTGTGTCGGATTGGTAAAGAAGCGTATCAACATGTCATTTATAAGTCAAAGTACTTAGTAAATAGACTGCGTATTTCCTAGGTGATGAGCAATCGTGGGGTATTCAAATACAACTTTATTTGCCCCTGTAAAGTGCGAGATTTGAACTAGACCTTGTACGTGATGGTTGTTGGTCAGATGTATCGCGGCGACCAACAGCTAACACGAGCAGCAAATAACAAGCAGAGATGGAATGTCATGTTGATTTTAATCAGATTGTATTCAAACTAATCCTTTCAAAACAAAAATAATCAGTGATATATATGCTTTTGGTTCACTATGTGTTAATAGAAACTTTGATATCGGTATCGTATTTACGTAGGTTGACTTTGTAACGCATATCGCTTTGGCCGTAAAGATTTTTATTTTCTGACATTTGCACAATTACTTTGCAAACAAGACGTGGAAAAGTGTTTTGCAGTTAGTTTTATTGTCTCTGCTCATTTCAAATTTGAAAATTAGAGGAGAAAACCTGTTCGATTTCTCATTGGAATTAGATTTTTTATCTAGTCAATTCTTCTGTGTATATTTCAGATATCCTCTCCTAACCACCCTCTTTGCCTGTCTCTGTTTCTGTTTACATGGATCCTGTTCGGATATTTTACCAATCTTTTAATGGCTTCTATTCACAGGTATTTCTAGGCAATAGAGTTATTTTTGCCCTTGTAACGGACCTCACAAAACCCCTCGATGAAATAATGTCCACCGTTATTAAGGATGAGTGGACTGTGAAGGGTAAGTCATTGTGTCATAATTTACCAATGAGAAATTTAGTTTTACATTTCAAAACTGTGTACTAATATGATTGTGTAGAAAACTTTGTTAGCGATAATAATTGCCGCGATTTCATTGGATCATTGTATCGCATTGTGACAGGTGGTGCTTTTGTTAATGAATGTTAGATAGCTCTTTACTCGAATGTATTGACATTCAAGGGTGGTACTGTATAAGCGTACAAAATTTATGTTCAACTGCTTGGTATGAGATTTGCCTACTAAATATGTTTCGCACCACGTTAAGTATCGGGTGAACGAACTGTTGCGCAAATTTAGAGCAACACTTACCTTTTATCAACGTGGGGAACAACCAGCATCAAGTTTGCATGTAAGATATTATTGACTGGCAACGTACCCAACCTTGTTTACGCAAGAGTGTGACAATTATAATAGTATGCGGCCATTTACTTCCTGTTTCTGCAGGCCAGATGTCAACTGCCTCCATGCTATCATTGTTATTTATGCTATGCCTATGATAGCACCATGCTAAGATAGCAAGCTTTTTCTCATTTTGCTTTCAAATCTTTTGTTATTTCAGCACCCATAACTTGTTACTGTCACCACCCAATTCTTATTTCTTCGTCAACCCTTATATGTCTTTTTCTATCGATAGCGAAACATGCCATCACCTATGAGCGCCGAGAAGGGACACGGCAGCTGAGATGACCTTATAGACAGCCAAAGCCAGCGAAACTCGCATCCTGCAAGCTAATCCTACAATTTACATATTTGAACATTAGAAATTCCTGGCCTTTGTGGATTGATATAGGGCTTATATATCAATTTATTTTGCTTCAGAGTTCCTGTCGTTTTGGATGAACTCCATACATACCCATGCCATTCCTGGATCTAACATAAGAATTGAATCTTCAGACGAAAGTGTTAAGAACACACCTGCGCCACCAGTCATTCTCATAGGAACGAAGAAAGACTTGCTTAGGGAGGTATGGTTTACATTCCGAATTTGCTTTCGTACTTGGCTCAAATGCAACTGCTGCCGACATTTGAATACTAATACGAAAAAAAATATTTTTACTAGAAATACATGGTTACTCCTTTGTTTCTTAGTCTATACAGGAATTTTACAAAATCAAACGGTCAGTTTTTTTGAATGTACATTATGTTACACAAATTTACAAGCAAATACAAATGACGAAAATGGCAGTTGTTTGGTTGTGTTTAATGACTTGTAAAGACATTGTGTGATAAATGTAAAATAGGCCGCACTGAATTGCTAGTAGATTTGATTGATCTGTGAAAATTAAAAATTGTAGCTTCACGTGCCATCGAATACATACTAGTTACCATGCCACATGGCTTGTGACTGTTCATACACAACCCGATGTTGAATATATCAAACTCAATATAAGTTAATGTGTATGCATTGATAAGACTTTAAACAATGAACTGATGAACATGGTCATGATTATTTCTCGTTATCGTTTCGCCATCAGCATTTGGTGTATTGTGCGCACAGATTTCACTCATATATAGGGAAAAACGGAAACTGCCAAAGTCATGGCCTGAAATGTCATCTTTATCGTTTTACATTTCTTCTATTTAGAGTAATAGTCCCCCTGATGCTCAGGACGTAGACGTTGAAAGAGAAGCGAAGAAACGCCTTAAGGAAATCAATGAATACATAAGCAGACACGCCACAAAGGCAGTTAATGATCACCTTGTTGATATGATTGCAATTGATAACAAATCAAGAGGAGAGGATGGTAATGCTCCTGATCCGCAGGTTGAAAAACTTCGAAAAAAAGTGCAAGACTATGCAATGGAGTACTTCTTCCTTGGAAAGGTGCCAGTTAAGTGGATACGCCTGGAATTGTCAATGAGGCAGAAGCAAGAGGAGAAGATACATTTGGAAGAAGCAAAGGAGATCGGAAAGAAGTTGGAAATGACAGAAGACGAAATAGAGAAAGCTCTGGCATTTTATCACAGCGTCGGAGAAATACTCCACTTCACATCAATACCTGAGCTGAAACACATCATCATCTTGGATGTGGTATGGTTGGTCAATCTTTTTAAGATATTAATCACTCAGTCTGTGGTGTTTGAAGATCAGCTGGAGGGGGTACCCGCAAAAATTCACAATTTGATTCAAGAGTTACACAAAGAAGGCAGATTACATGAAGAATTACTGGATTATCTCCTAAAACGTCATGATCGACCTCAAGACAAGGCAATTCTTTTGAAGATCACGGAAATTTATGACATTCTTTTCAGTATGCCACAGCCTGACGGGGAAAACCACGTGTACTACTTACCAAGCCTCCTACAAAAAGATGCTGATGGTAAAAATGGCATCATATGCCCAACTAATAGCCAGTCATGTGCGCCAATCTATTTCCACTTCCATGGGAATTTCCTTCCCGAGGGTGTCTTCTATCGGTTGATAGTTCGCTGTTTGAAGCAATGGCCAAATGGGGGAATAGTCTTACGGAAACACAGAGCCCGCATATTCATCAAGGATTATGCTTTCCACGTTACCCTGTGCAAGATAGAATCCGATGTTGAGCTGAAGGTGCTTATTACGCCAAAAATGCCAGGTACAACAAAGTTCAAGCCTGAGAACATTAGAAGTGTCAAAAGTGTGGTTGAGAAGGAGTTAAAGTACATCATTGCCACCTACACTCCTAACTTGACATATCAGGTATGCATTAAGTGTAGCTGTTCCAGTCATCGTCTCGGAGAATTACTACCAGGTTCTGAAGACACGGATGATGGATGTACTGCAGTTAAAGAAGATGAGGGGAATCTAACAGTTATCTGCCAAAGAAGTGTTACACAGGTGCCCTATCCTGATCTGACATTGTGGTTTAGCACAGGTAAGACTGCTAAATTTAGCAAGTCGTATTATTGGTAAGGCATAACAGCTACTTTACAGAGGCCATTCAATTTGACGTCAACTTTGCTATAATAACGTAAATACCTACACTTGCTTGACAAAAATACGGGGTTTAACAATGAAGAAGATGGGAGTGTGTATAGTTGTAGGTTTCGAGGTTTGTGCGATTTTCGAGAATAAAATGATAAGGTAAATATTTGTTTGGTTTTGTTTAAGTAGAATGTTCATGGATGTGAATCTAATATTTATATATCATATGGCGAATATGTCTCTTTGCAGAGTTTTCATTCCTTCGCATTTTTGATTTTCTTTTAGAAACAATTACTATCATATCTATGAAGACTCCTCAATTTCATTATTGTGTATTTCCTCTTTCTCTTTGGCAACAGAAAAAGTTGTGCACCAAAGCAGTCACGATGTTGGTAATACCCTTGAATCACTTGAATCAGAAACCAAAAGACAAAGGTAAGAGTATTTTCAGGAAAAAAATGTGCCCTTCCTGTTACATTTTCATATACACGGATGTCCCTACATGGTTTATGTTGTATTTTACTGATGGTGAACAATACTCACCTTTGATTTGACTCATACTATAATCATATAGTGCAGATATAGTCCAATCATTCTAGAAACCGAATATAGCTTAAAGTTAACACGCCGATTGGACATTGTTTCTAATATTAATATGTTGAAAGTTTTGCATTAAAGCTATTTTTCTCCAGACTATGTTGTCTTTTTTCATAGTGGTGGAAATGTTCTTATTGTTTGCCACGAGTGGGACACTCTGAAAGGAGCCATAGCCACAGTCCACAGACTTACAATTAAATTAGCCTTATGTCCCCTATATTGTTCACTATGAAAATATTTGTTAGTATATTTTCAAGTAAATTTTAAAAGGGTGAATTTTTGAACTACAACAGTAGAACTTTGAACAACAGTTTGCCTTGCTATTTTGGATATTTGATAAGCATGACTCAGAAAAGCGGACATGAGCAAACCCCACAATAAATAACTGAGAGGGATGTTCATTATAGTATGGCTATAGGCATGTAAACATCTGTACTTTTGAAGAAGAAGATTTTTAAAGATTTTTTGACCAAAAACGACAAAAATTGCCTTAAAAATACAATTATGCAAATTTCATCCCGATTTGAAAAAATCTAACTGAAGTCACCCTAAGTAAACAAATTTCAAAGCAATTGGACATGCGGTTTCAGAGAAGATTTTTTTACCAAAAAAAGCACAAAATGCCCAAAAAATAAAATATGTAAATTTCACCATGATTTGAACAAACTTGAGTGAGGTTACCCCAAGTGAACTGAATATCAAATTTCAAAGCAATCGGACTTGCAGTTTCAGAGGAGAAGGCAATTGTTGATGGACGACGACAACGACGACGACGACGACGACGACGACGGACGACGACGACGACGACGACGGACGACGACAGAATGTCAGCCTATTTGATAAGCTCCGCGTCGCTGACAGCGGAGCTAAAAATGTGTCGAAGAAAGCAAAACAGGTAACGCAGACAGAAACAGAGTTGAAAGTATGGGAAGATTTTCAAAGCAAGTTAATCTCAGCATTTTTTTATGTTTGATGAGAGCTCTCCCACAAAATGCCAGAACTGAACAACAAAGGGGGATGTAGAACTTCAACGTGACATCGGCATTCTTTGCGTTGCAATTGCATATGGCAACACTATCAGCAAACTACCTCAAAATGACATGTCGATCGCCGAGAGTTTACCAAACAATTGCAGGATGTAGCAAATGGTGTATATTCATCAGCGACAAAAATTCCATCAAACAAGAATGTTCTGATGACTACCTGCAAGAGCTTTGAAATGTGAATATTTTAAAATTTGGTGTAGGAGTTTATTTGTTATGTTTTTTAAGCGTGTAGTATTTTATGTCAACACCACACGAGCGAGGTGTATGTACGCGTTTAACCGTGACGTTTTTAGGGAATGCATCGAACTAGCTACCAGCTTAATGTTAACACATTTATTGTTCGCTCAAGCGTCTCCTAGTCTCCTGTTTGCTCGAGTGGTCAGTGTACCAGTTCACCAGAATCAACAAATACACAAGCATTGGGAAACAGAAAAGAGCGAAAAGAAATGCCGAAAGAATAAAATGGAATGAAGTTTGTTGGATAGTTCTGGTTCGGAATACATCAATGTTGAAGCGGAGGCTTACGATAAATACATGCGTGAACAAAGGCGTTAAATATTCAGAGAAACCCAGACCAACCTTTACGGTCGCGGACTTTTATATTATGACAACGTCAAACTGGAATGATTATTATGTAGCTAATCGTCGACATCTGTCGAGCAAAAGCTTCACTTGATGCGGTCGTTGGTACATTTCACTTATAATGTTGATGGTCACACCCGTTAAACACAATTTGCTCCACAAATTCATCAACTTCAACAAGTGCAGCCAAGACACCTGCCAGCTGTATCGTCGAACTGTGGTGACGCGAACTCCAGCTATACGAAGCAGACACAACTTACCGTTGCTATGGAGTCAACTACATCGACATTTTATAGCAACAATGTTGATACCGTAGTCTCGACTCCAAAAGTACCAATCAGCACTTTTGCGGAGAAAAATTATAGCTAGATGCTTGTGTCACAACCAATTTAAATCTTTGAAGACACAAGGAAAAACTCCGCGAATCTGCAAAGCGGTTGTCGGATAACTGAAGTTGAACCAAATACTTCATTCGTTGCCTAGATTTCTACATTCTTTTGTTCGCATTTTCACAATTATTGACATTTTCATAGAATATAGGCAATTATATTTTAGGATCGACTCCATGTTTGTTATACAAGAAATTAAATTGGTAGAACTGAACAGACGACTTTCTTGCTGTATGTTATGTTATTTATTCCTTTGGTGATATTTGGGTTTGTCTGCTGACTAAAAGGTTCAAGCATTACTATGAGAGCTTGTAGAATTAGAAGTGCCACTTGGAAATGACGCTTTCCGATGAAAATGTCTAAGTTGATGACGTTGAAAGCGAATCACGAATCGCAACCACACCATGAAATGACATTACAAAATTACATTCATTTAATAATCCAACAGATTTTCCTTGTTATGATGATGTTGATTTGTTATAATTTGTTTGATTTGAATTCAGTTATTCCACTCGGCTACGACTTGTAAGATGGAGGCTTGGAAGTTTCCATAACCCGTAGAATTCAGTTACAAGTACAAAGTCCAGGGATGGAAAAAACCAAAACCCTGGTTTTCCGCTCATATATCACAATGTGACCAAGCTCATTTTCTTCACATTCAAATCTTTTTCTGTGGATTTACTACCAGTTTATACCAATTTATGTCATTTGAGTAGGATTTTGTTTTTCACTTGCCTAATGTGCATACAAGGTTTAATCATGATAATTGCTGTTTACACCAATGTTTACTATTTCGCATATTGTCAGTCATATATATTCCCTGCCTGAAACTATGTCTATTCTCTACCTGTTTGACTGTTTGGAAATAATACAATAAGAATGATGAATTTCAGCGAACAAATTGGCTAAAAGCTTACGGGACGGTACACATTAGCCATGATTACACCCGGAATCACAAATAATGCACCTTTGATCATCACTGCACTTACTGCGTCACATTAAAAAAATACAGACAGCCATTACTTGGTGTCGGCGTATTGGGAAATTGTGAAAGGTCACATGTACTACTGCATTCCATCATACGCCGTAGGCAGAAGTCCCAGCCTTTTCGTATGTCAGAGGTAAATCCGACAAGATTTACAAGTGACACAGGCTTAAATTGATGTCAATTTGTATACCACCTAACGCTCGTAGTTCAGTGTTTTGTGAGGTAAAAATTTGTTCAACTTTCCAAGCTATTCATTAGACACAGTCAGAACATTTACCGCAGCACGCATGTAAAAAATCATACTAGGCACACCAGGGAACATACTCAACTCGTAAACTGGCTGGCGTGTATATGTAGACACCCCTACGAGAGAGCTACGTATACAACACAATCTGTGCCAGTAAGGCTTAATACGGCAAGTCCAATTTGAAGGTCCATAAATCTCTCAAATCGGACGTTTTGCAATTACAATAACATGGTTTATGAAACACGGTTGCTAATTCTATCGTGTCACTCTTTTCAGGGTCAAAATGCCATCTTTTGAGTATTCAAGAAGGATTATTACAATATCATAGGTGGTTCTACAACAGTTCGTTGCTGCTCTAGCAATAAATTTCCTTTGTCTATTTGTTTCAATATTGGTGCACTTTTTATGCTTTTACTTTAAGTGTGTTTTCTTTCCCTGTTTGGTTTGATCTAGTTTCAATCACTTTTTTTTTGCAGTGCAACCTATCCAAAGCAAGGAAAGGGTTTTAATTCACGGAATACCAACATGATGTGCCCGCAGGATCAACAGTCAGGCAAATGTCAACTAAGTCATATTAACTCTCTCTTCAACCACCTCGACCGGCAGTTAGACTCAAATGATATCAAAGTTTTGACACAGCTTCTCTCGGGCGAACAAGTACCGAAACGAGACGGAGAGAAAATAAAAAGTGGATTCGACCTATTTCACTATCTCAAGGACCATGGATACATCTCGGAAGACTCTCTTGAACTCCTGAAAGAAATGTTTAGTGAAATAAAGCGGCCTGATCTGAGAAAGGAAGTAATACAAACTGAGATGCTTCTCAAAAGAGGTATGGTACTTACACTTAACCTATACTGACCGCAGAATGTGTGTATTTGTGAATATAAAGTTAAAGGGCAAGTAGCATGCATGCATACGTACATGCGTACGTAAATATGCGTGTGTGCGTCGTACGCACGTACGCACACATACACGACGTACATACATACATACATACATACATACATACATACATACATACATACATACATACATACATACATACATACATACATGCATGCATGCATGCATGCATGCATGCATGCATGCACGCACGCACGCACGAACGCACACACACACACACATACATACATACATACATACATACATAAAACATACATACATACATACAAAATGTTTAGCTCGTCAACATGTCTTTACATGTCAATGCGCTGTAATTATTTACATTTTAATTCAAGTCTTGACCAGAATTTGCTCGTTAACTCGTTAACAACAATTGTTGTGTGTCTTTATGTACAGCCTGAGTATGCTGCATATCTTGTAAATCAACATGTTTTGGGAAGTAGAATGAGAAACTGTATTGCATACTAAAAAGAAAAGCAGTGAAAATAATTATCAATAGTTACGGCTACTGTCCCTTTAATATTAGATTCCTCTACTGTATGTATATGTAATATCATTCGTCTCAAATGTACTCTTCCAGGATTTTTTTTTGTCCTTTTCCCTTTCTCGTTATCTCTCAAAAAGAATTAATTTCATTCCCATGCTATGCAGACATGGGTAGATCATAATTTTTTCTCTTTACATTTGACAACAGAAATGGCTATGAAAAGCAGTCCTGATGCTGATTCTGCCCTAAGGCTTGTTAATCTTTACCCTAGTGAACCGGTAACCATGAGACATAGGTAGGTCGAAAGGCAATATTGGTTTTAATATATATTTCATTTTCATTTACATGTACTGGTATGTCCTTACATAATGAGCTAATCTAATTCACAGATTAGAAATCATACTGTTGTGTGAAATATACAGTTTGAGTTATTACGTCCAATCTAGTCCATGTGTTCATGTAACTGGTAAGATTTACAAGTAGTTGCCATCATAACACGTTTATGTAACAGTACAATTTTTCAATCTTGCATTTAAATGATTTATCTGTAATACTTCTCTTTCTCCACAGTGTTCTTGCTATTGACCATGAGCGGGGTACTCAGAGAGGTGGCGAAGCAACAGCACCTAGCCTCGCTTCTAAAACTGGTCAAAGGGTGTATGGAACGTACAGTGAATCAACCGAGGAAGGACAGGATGATGCAGCGTTAGGGAGCGTTCGAATAGTTATGCAGACAGAAGATGAAGATTCTGATGGTAGCTGCTGTAGCAAATGTTGGTTTAACCGATAAGATCGGCGACGTGACGTTCATCAGTGGTCTGAACGTATCTCTAAAGTGTTCGGCGACTACGGTCATGCCTTTAAGAGGGCTCAAGATTGTATTGCAATAACAGACTCACATTCAGTTTTCAAGAAAGAATAGGCAGTTGGATGATAAACATTGTTCACACAAATTTTTCATATCCTTATATATTTTGAGATACAGCGACAGCGCCCATTCATTTGCGATCACATTCAGTGGAAATATCATGAACCACGTTTTAGATTTTTGTTGTCTTGGGTTATTTTGAGAAACTAATGTTTCATTGATTATTGCTCGTTCATGTTATCTCTACTACTCTTTTATTCTAGAAAAATATGCTCAGCAAGAGATCGTGATTCTTTTTTTACAGATAATGTGACCATTCGATGACGTTTTCATTGTACAACGTGAAAAAAATTCGGCGTTGCTTTTTCTAATCGCTAAATGTTTCTAATGTTCTATAAAGTTTGTGTCAGTTAGATGTTATTCACTATTTTTGAGCCATTCTTATATCAGAAATGTTCCTACAGTTTTTCTCAATAAAACCAGGCTAAGATTTCTTTTTTGGTTAAAATATGCTTTACTGATCCTTCTAGGCGCTTGAGTGTTTGCTTTATACAGTAGTCAGGAAACATTGCTTAAATTGGATATTAGGCATTGCATGTATAACATTTGTTAATCGTGTTTTAGGCTAATGAACTATTATTGTAGAAGTTAAGGGGCCATACTTTAAAATTACTATTATATACCTATGCAGAAAACCGTTCATGACGTCATCCGACGGGAGCTGAGGATGGAGCTTAACATGTCGCTTTTGAATTTAATAACTTCGCCTCCGTCAACCTCCCGTATAAGCATGTAGGAGAACACATCAACGAACCATCTACCGGTAAACGTAGTGTGTGCATTTCATGTTTTTTTAAGGAAGGCAGGTTTTTATGAAGACTGTGTGATTGTATAGCTATATTTTGATCTACACTATACATTTGTACCTTTTCATCTTGTTCCTTTTGTGGTGACTTTATTTTAATATTGTTTGTTAATTGAAACACTAGTTGTTTGCAAGATATATTTTAAAATTAGCATACAAAAGTGTACAGCGACGTCACCCAATAAATGGAAATGACATGTTCTTTTCCTGTCACTTCCTGGTGGCCTTCGATTCAACATCTAAGCATGAGTCTGAGATAAAAAATTGTTGAAATGTAAAATTATCAAGTTGTACGTAATAAGTGAAAGAAAAGAACAGATGTACATGAAGTTTAAAGGATTTGAGTTTATATTACTTTTAGTGGTTTCGATATTTATATAGATTTGACTTATACCACGCATTTGTACGTTGTTGTTTTTTTTATTGTATGTATAATAGACCATTTTAAAAGTATCGATACTTCACTTTGGATTGAGTGTAAAGTTGTTTTTTTTTAATTCGACTTTTATGCTACTTTACTCTTGATGTTTTCCAACAATTTTAATTTTTTCTCAGATTTATAGAAGTTACCGTTATTTCCCTTCTTGCGAGGTAATACTTATAACCGAAATCTTCACAATCGTAAATAGAGCTTTAGTACTTTGACTGAGAGAGATCCAAGGACACTTTTCATAATATTAGATTTGAACATGGTAAATAGTAATTTGAATGGTGGCGAATTAAAACGCGAATCGTGAATTATTAGGATAAGTTGTTGTAATGAAACAAACCTATTTTTGGATCTCAGTGGTAAGAAATTCAGTAAATTCTTGATGGGATTGAATTACTCGTTACTAATTACCGATATTGTCATGACAAGACTTTCAATATTGCTTTAATTTGAATATCGCATTCAATTCGATTTTTCACGACTGTCTTCTTACACCTCTTTTTCTCCTTGAAAGTGAGCTTGAACTTGGGCCTATGCAATTTTATAAGATAACTGTGCGATGTACGATAGCGTGTATTCAAGTGAGAGTGACCCATGTACTTTGCAGGGTGTGGAGGTGTCACAGTTTGAAAAATTGCAACATCTTATACTCGGTAATTCAACCATGCACTCTTTATTAAGGGTGGGTATTTGACCGAACGGTTTTGACTGTGATGGCTTGGCTCGATGAATGAGTGTCATACATTGCGAGTTCGAATCCGACAGGGAATTGAAGGAATTACAAGACGTATTATTTGATGTATATCCAGTACTTACATATATTGTAGAATAGGTACATAAAAAAAGCATCTTCCATGTAACAAGAGCAAAAATAGAATAAATCTTCAAATGAAAATACTTAAATTTTGTGTTGATTTTGTTTTTCTGACTTTCCCTATGAAGATTACAATTTGTATTTATGACATCGAGATCTCAACTATATCATGGCCAAGTGAAAATCAAAATTAGGTATTTTGAACTGCAAATGATAATTGTTAATTTTTTATGTCTTGCAAGTGATTTTACTTAAGTGAAATGCTGTTGGTAAGCTTTGATTCTTTTGATTCAATTTTTATGATGGCATTTTCACAATTTTCTCTATCGAGACTGATAAAATGATAATAAATGATTTTAAATAAAATAATGCTTCTTGAATTGTTGAATTTATTATTCTATCTCTAATATCATAATTATTTCAAAAGTACATCTTAAACACAGAGAGCGATTTCATAGCTACCATTATAGACTGGCGACTGCTTGTGCCATGGTGGCCTGCTGTTCGAACGTTTCGCTTGCCTTCCTTTCAGATCTCATTTTCAATTTAGTGCTGCCATGGCTGTATATATCAAAATAAAAATATTTACCAGATTACAAACTGGTATTCTAATCGTATATTAGCTTTTGCTAAAAACTGTCTATTTTCATGTTTTATGGACCCAGATATTGAACAAAAAACTCACCGTTTCAGTGATTTTAGGAACATACATGGGTACCCATTTGGATAGCCAGGCGTACGCGTTGGTGTGTTCATATAGAGGACCGAACGGCACTCATTACAGTCTGAAACGTGATTTAGACCCATCAAAATTTTGAGGTTTGCTTATAATTATTAGCAATTGCGCTTAAGTACAAGCACATTTTTATAAAAAACAAACCAACTTGTTGAAAGTTTGTATGTACTGCGAGCCACACGTTTCATGGACCATTGATGTTTCCATGTTATGTAATCTGCGCAACTTAAGATGGGGCACCGGGATCTTCGCCCTGCACTCGCCCCGATCCCTAAATATGGAAGTGCTCATGAATAATAATTTGGGGGGCAAAGGTAATGAAGTGTCCAATCAGATCCGTGCACAAAGTCCAAGGCCGTGACCTACTTCTCGTACCTCTGCCGTGTTTTGATTCTGATTCGCAAAGAAACGTGCTCGTCGTTGTCCATAAAAGTATGTTTTTTCTCTTTTCTA
>LD350360.1:19024-34994 GCA_001465055.1 Ptychodera flava | reverse complement strand
GCATATCTAATTCTAGGCTAACCAATAGGGCTAGAGATCTGAATTTTGGTACACCGGCAGTACTATGGGATAGATATCAATTGTCAATATGGAACATGACAAGACCTCATTAATTATGCACATATATAATTCCAGGCTAAGGTGATAGAGCTAGAGGTCTGATTTTTGGTATAAAGGGATAACTATGACATTGAATTCTTTTAACAAAATGTCACATCACCTCGACTACTTTTGACCTCGATTTCACAAATACTACCATAGCCTCCCATCTTTTTGCATATGTATTTCTCTATTGCCCCTGTTGACAGAGATGTCTCGAAACCCGGTTGATTGCTGCTTTGCAGCTATATTTGGTTATGTAATTTGCAAAAGAGTTCTAAATTTCAATTTGGGAACGAATCATCATGCGAATAGGTGTTTGTGCAAGCCACGCCCACTATAAAACTAACAATTTTTGTTATTCTAAAAGGAAATCTACATACCAGAGTTGATTTCGATCAACACTACATTATTTTAGATATCACTTATAGATACATAAGACAGACACACAAACAGACAGGAGTGTGACAATAGGTCACAAGAGCTAAAATTGTGGCAATATCGTTTGCATTATTTCTATGCAGGATCACAAACGGATGTAAACCAAACAAGAATCCAAAATAACGGAGGTGAGTAACAATAAACATATTTAATGTCTTTCAATGTACTAAAATAAACACACAATTTAAACAAAAAATTGCCACGATACGTTTCTACGATTTCTTTGATGATATCATTGCTTGCAATGGTTTCGTTTGTTGAACCCATTGTAAGCACAGTATGAACATGACTTCAATAGTCCCCAAACCTAATTAATTTTTTAGCTAAGGAAGACAACAGACACTAAATTAAAAGATAATTTGTAATACAAATGTTTTTCATTTGAACAACATGTAAAACTATAGCCGTTTTAAGGAAACATTTCAAATGGATTTATCAAACAGGTATTGAAATATCCAAAAGAGCGTATACATTTCTTAAATCAGCGGAATCTATGTTAACAACTATTTATCTCTTTATAACACACTTTGTAATATTGTATGCATGCATGCATGCATGCATGCATGCATACATACATACATACATACATACATAC
The DNA here is from genome assembly GCA_001465055.1 of Ptychodera flava. Lineage (NCBI taxonomy): Eukaryota > Metazoa > Hemichordata > Enteropneusta > Ptychoderidae > Ptychodera > Ptychodera flava. The sequence continues at coordinate 33,859 of LD350360.1, read as the reverse complement.
ATACATACATACATACATACATAGACAGACAGAGAGACAGACAGACAGGCAGACAGACAGATAGATAGATAGATAGATAGATAGATAGATAGATAGATAGATAGATAGATAAATAAATAGATAGATAGATAGATAGATAGATAGATAGATAGATAGATAGATAGATAGATAGATAGATAGATAGATAGACGAACAGACAGACAGACAGACAGACATTCCTAAGTTGGTAACTTCCGTGCAAGTCCATGTTTAATCCATAGGATCCTTAGGCAGGAAGATTAGGTGATGAGTTTAGCCCAAACTCACTTTACACGCACATTAAACGAAGCGCCCCGTCTAAGTCACAAGACCGACCACAGGAATTCCGATCGATCCATTAGCTCAGTAGGTAGATCATCCGAAATGTATTCAGGGGATGTGGGTTCGAGTCCCGCATGGGCCACTTTTCATTTCATTTACTACATCTCAAATTATAAACTTCGTATAGTGAAATGAGGCATAATTTCAAATCCAAAAAATTACGCTTCACTGGCCTTGCATCCTTCATGCTACTGATCCTCATTGCCAAAAACCAATTCCTAAGTAGATGACTTCTGTGTGAGTCCCTGTTGAATCCATAGGATCGTCAGGCAAAAAGATTAGGGGATGAGTTTAGACTAAACTCACTATTCACGATCATGAAAGGAAGACCCCATCTAAGTGACAGGACCGACAATAGGAATTCCAACTGATCAACTAGCTCAGTTGGTAGAACATCCAATATGTATTCGGAGGATGTGGGTTCGAGTCTCACATGGGTCACTTTTCATTTCATTTAATACATCTCAAACTGCATACATAAGTAAATTGACAGATGCTTCGATTTCGTGTATTCACGTTGCATTTTTCAATCCTTTTTAAATACCAAAAACAGATCAACGTGTTTTGTTTTGTGGTCTATCATCGTTATTTACTTGGATAAGGTCTTTGTTTGGTACCAGTGAAGGAGAAAGACGTGAGTAAACTAATTGTAAAATCTTTTTATTTGAGAAATTTTCAACTAAATTTCTGAATTTTCAATATAACAGTATGTTTTCGATTGGTTTAATTTTCAATTTTTTTAGATTTTTGAAATGCCTTTGAATGTGATCAACAACCTACAAGGGGTATATATGTATATCAATATACAGGTGGCATAATGCTTTCTGGATTGACAGTTATGTCCTTTACGGCCATAATGTGTTCTCTTTATACGACAACAACATCACACAAACTATTTAGTGGGAAGTCTTAGCTAGGGCCAAACCATAAAACAGAGCAATTGCAATCTCTGTTTAACAGAGAAATCTATTATAATCGACCATCCAGGATATGCTACATTCAACTGAAGAAACGAACTCGTGTCATTATGCCGACACAGAAGAAAACATATTATGTAACAACTGATAAAAACTTTAAAATGCATTCCGCTATGAAAATTGCCTCATGAAAACAATATAACACTGATAAAATATTACATCATACACGCGTTTTCAGAATGGCATATAAGAAAAGTATTAAAGATCCGCAATAAAAATCCATTTCTTTTTAATTTTAAAGTAAATGCGATTTCCGAAAAACCAAGCCCGTTTTTTCTTTCGTAACAAAACGTGTGCATTTTAAATAATGCCATCATTTGCCATAAATTTATTCATTTACCATACAATTTTGTATGAGACACAGCTCCATTCACGCAACCTATCTCATGCTTCAATATTGGATCACATAATGAAAGCATATACTTTATTACCACCACTATGCCAAAATACACTGTATTTGCGCTGTGTTTGAATGAAATCTGAAATCACATATTCCAAAAAGATCTTGGAATAATATAGAGATAAACTGAACTGAGTTGAAAGGGTGTGAGACTGCATCTTTATAGGAGAACATAAAAAAAGAAGTCATAAAAGATATAATATAAGGTGTTTTCAATCGCGTTCGAACACGCAACATACGGCAGCTAGTTACCTAGTGGTGAAGCAACAGACAGTACCACTCTCCATAAAGCATGGTTCAATAACCGAGCTAAGTTGTTACAGTTTACTGACTGCAAGCACTCCGCACTGATGTAGAGTTCATGAAGCAATTGACTTACATACTCACGATCACACATCGCACACAAACTTTATAGAAGCAATGCATACATCACTTAAACTGGGCAAAAGACAGCCTCGGGGAAAATTGTTTCCACCAGCAGAGTTATCATTACAGGGTAGAAATATGGTATTTTCAATCTGGTTCGAACTCACAACATATGGTAGCCAGTCACCTAGTGGTGAAGCAACAGACACAACCACTCGACCAAATCATTTACTTTCAAATAAGAGTGGCTCAATAATCAAACTAAATTGTTACATTTTTCTGAAGCTGTTCATGGAGTACTCGCACTTACATACTTGCTACTACACATTGCACACAAATCTTATCGAAGCAGTGACTTACATCATTTAACATGAGACAGCCACGGGACAATTCTGTCCACCAGCAGAGCTATCAACATATGGTGGTCAAGTGATTAAGATGATCTTTGACATCGATTTCACAAATATGCCTATAAATCAGTTACCACCAGTATTGTGTTTTAGTGCACTTTTGATGAGAGCAAAAGTAACGCCACTCACACAAGTGTAGCCATAAACTATGATGCTACTTTATTAACATAATCTCATGAGTAAACTGCACGTCATTGGTTACTATTCAATACTTGAGATATTGTCTCTAGAAAAACTTACATCACTCAAGACTTGTTAATGTATGTAGGGTGAATACACTACATTTCTCCCCGCTAAGTTTACATGTCTGGTCAGAATTCAGAGTGAATGGAGTAGAGTTCATATAGGGTCAGTTAATTACTAACTACATGCCAACTAAATAAAATGCAATCTACTGTGCCAAACAATAGAGCTTTGTCTTAGACTACTCGCATGCCTCAGTGATTGTTAGGAGTTATTCTGCCCTTTTCATTGTCACAGTACAGACACTTATAATGTGGAAACTACAAATTTAATCTATCTGGTGGTTTCTATTCTCTACGGGATAATGTCTTTCTATCACTTTCAGTGGTGATGACACAATTCTGTTCCTTCTTTGCTGTAGCGTTTCCTGATGTTCTTTCTGCTGGTGCTGTGTTCACATAGGACGACAAAGGTTTAGATACACATGATTTCCCCCGATGTTACTAGGTTGGTGGCTGCAGCAGAGGTAATTAACTTACCCTGGTCTGTTGCCATGTGTACTTGTGATCGATGGAGTTGCTAAATGTGGCAAAGTCTGACATTTCGAGCTGTTTGAACCTTGTAGGATGCCAGTCCAGTTTTGTCAGTGAGTACTCCGTGTATGCATTTCTCATTTCCTCGATAATTTCTGATGGAAACTCTTTCTTCAATGTTAAGTTGATGATCATTTGCAGTCCATGGTGGCTGCTTGATCGTTGCTATTTTTCTTGCACATTGCAGTGTAGATCTTGTTTTAGGAGATCTAGTTGTGAGCTCATTCGTCTAACAAATTGACATTCCTGGTGTTTCTCCAGTGGTAGCATATGTTGTGTGTTACTGTGTGACATCATGTATTTTGCTAATTTCTTCTGCACTGTTCCTTTCTCTCCAATCATGGCACGTTATGCTTTCAAGAAGGTTTGTACTGATCTTTCTACAAATTCATTCAGTGAGGGGCGGTATGGTGCAGACGTAATTTGTTTGATGCCGTTTCTCTTCAGAATGTTTCAGAATTATCTGAAATGAATTGTGGGCCCTTATCGCTTACTGATACTTCTGGGATACCATATTCTGCCAATATTGTGTGCAGTATTTCTATGATCTTTCCAGCCGTGATGGACGATAAAAGAATTACTTCTGGACATTTTAAGTGTTCATCTGTGATCACTAGGTATGACTTTCCTTAGAATGGCCCTACGTAGTCTATGGGGATGCATTGCCATGGCAATGTTGGGTGAAATGGTGCGACTTTTCGCATGCCCTGGTTTTGTTGACATCCTAAACATTGTTTGGTTAATTGCTTGATAGCTTTATCGATGCCTGCCTAACATACACAGCTTTTTGCCGAGGCTTTCATTTTCACTATGCCTTTATGACTGTTGTGCAGTTCATCTAAAACTTCTTTTTGTAGTTTGCTTGATATGATTACTCTCATTCCCTACTTTAGACATCCATCGATTACAGCTAACTCGGTTGTACGATTATAGAATGGAGTTAGTTTTTGATCATTGTGAGACAATCCATGCATAGTAGCTTCATATACACTAGATAGATCAGGATTTTGACGTATCTCTTTTTGAATCCGGTCACTTGTAACAGGGAGACTGTCCAATTGTGAGATGTGTTGCACTTTGCTCGGATCTTCCTTTTCTTCAGAAATGATATCTAAGGGTAACCTGGATAAACCACTGCTTTGCAGTGTTTTTTGTTATTCTTGTATTAAATATCTATTCAAAATCAGCAAGATATAATGCATATCATTGCAATCTTGCTGCAGTTATTGATGGGATTTCTTTTTCTGATTTTTTTTCCTCCACTCGAGAATAGTTCTTCTCTACCTTTGATAGTGATCATGATGCATTGGATAATGGTCTTTCTTGCCCATCTCTCATTGTATTTGGGGCCCACTGCTCCTTAATCAATATGGTGAAGCATCACATGCAATCTTGATCGGCAGGTTAGGATTGTGGTGCGCTAGCACTTTCCTTCTTGACTTTATGACAATCATCAGTAAACTTGAACTTTCGATTTTTCTCCAACAGTCAGTTCAGTGGCTGCAACGCTGTTGCTAGATTTGGTAGTAATCGACTATAATAATTTATCAATCCACGGAAGGAGCAAACTTGACTGACGTCCTTTAGTTCAGGTGCATCAGTCACGGCTTTGACTTTGACATGAAAATTCTCATGAATCTTTCTGATGGCAACTCCTACCCTGTCTCTCTTCGTTGCTTTGAGCGAAACGTCTGCCAGTAATTTATTAAACTCATTTTCAGTGTTCAGCTTGATGCAATCGATGAGAAGTGTCCCGTCAGTTATGAACGCCATTGTGTCGGTCATTTCATTCATATAAGTCACCAGTTGGAGGGGGACTTCATCTATTGGTTTCAACCCCATCACCATTTCCTCTGTATCATAGAAAAGACCACAGGTGCCCTTAGCGCTGTAACTACAATACTGGGTGCCACTGTTGATAATGCACTTTAGCTTATTGCAGGATTTTATTATTGTTTTGACTGCAGTCAGTTTCAGGTGTAGGGGTATTTGCGTGAGATCTAGGTGAGGATTTTGCAGGTACGTTCGAAGATCCTGCACCTTGAACAACTTATCGCTGAAGTCATTAAAGACGGCGTGAGATATATCTGGTGGAATATTTTGCGGCACAGCCTCCAGAGTGATACTGAGAAGGTCACGCAGGTTTGTTGGGATATCGGACACAAACTTTTCGGCTGTGCTGCTGTAGCTAAAGGCAAAAGGGGTTGAGTCTCCAGCAGTCTGCCTAGTTCCGACTGAGTCAGAGACATCGGACATATCCATCAAAGTCTGATCGCTATGGTGCTGGATAGCAGCAGGGGTAAGGGCAAATGATCGGCTGGCATGCTTGTATTGCAAGACAAAGTCTTTGTTGTTGTTTCTCTGCATCTTCAGCTGACGCTAATATCTCGTATGTGATCGACGTTCAAGGACGACACAATCGCTTCAACCCCGTAGTTGCTTGGCATGTTTTATGCACATGTAAATAGCAAAATGATAATGTTGGTTATTAATAAGTACGGGGCAACTGGAGCGGCCCACTTTTACGCCAGCATCGAAATAATGGGGTTCACCGGATCCAGCTGTGGCACTGCAGCTGTAAAACTCTTGGTACAATGTGACAGAAGAGAACAACACTCCACTATCGCTTTTCAACTGGGCAATGGAAATAAAGGTATCTGTGACCTGGCAACTACAACATTTACACCCTAATGGAGGGCATCGGGCTGCCAGACAAGATCAACTTCCGAAAAATAGGCAAAGTCTCCCTAGAACTGGTCAAAGAGTAGAAGATTGACTTAACCTTTACGAAAAATCAAAACTTGCCACAAGTTCGCATTCTTTTTTGTTACATACTTAGTACGAATTCTGATATTCAAACAAGCGCCCGGCTACATTTTGCTGGGATTATGATTGACCATATGATGATTCCTTGCTGCTTTTGTTTCTTGTGGAATCTTGTGGCTATAAGCAGGAGTCAGAGATTTATTGTACAGCATTTCCGCATATAATATATATGATAAAATGGCCGACAAAAATGTCAAATTATCGGGACTAGGGGAGGTGTATGATTATGATTCGAATGATAAATTAGAGGATTAGAGACTGTTTTGGGAGAGTTGCCGGCACTGAGGCTACTCCTGTAGTTGACAGACTGACAAGACAGCGAGAAGATCTTGAACTACAGGCAGTTGACGCTTATGCTAAGCAAATGGGTATCAACCCAGCAGGTGAAGTACGCTTGAGGCTCAATATAAAGGTTCCAAACTGGACAGCAATACTAAAAAAAGTTGCAGCTGACATACGACGGAAGAAGTAAATAATATGCACATTTGAAATTGAAGGGACGTGTTGGTGGCAGAGAATTTTTAAGATATGTCCTGTTAGAGGTCTAAGCTATCGAGGCAGAGGTCCCAACTGATGACAATTACTTACTTGAGGTCTTAGCCGTTACCCCAATGAAAGGCAACTCCTTAATCTGGAAATAGAAGCCAATATTCACCCCTGATGACATGGGCCAATTGCGAGATCACATAACTAAGCTCAGACAGGGCACCAGCGGCAATACAAAAAAGATACAGGCAATCAAGGACAGAATTGCTAAATTAAATGACCTCAACCTCAAATATGTTGTTTACAAAGACAACGAAATGAAACGAAACTCGGGGGAGCTGTCCGCAGAGAGAGACAAAATACTGTGTCCCAGCCCCAACAGTGAACCCTCTAAGTTGACACCTGAACTCGAAGCGCAACTAGCAAAAATTGACGACCACATCGAGTAGACCAGTCATCTTTGGGGAGGCCCCAGATGGAGAGGGTGAGGCCCCAGCTGGCGATGATGACTTACTTGAGTTCTTAGCCATAACCCACAGGAAAGGCGACTCGTCAATCAGGAAATAGAAGCCAATAGACTCACCCTATGATGACACTGGCCTGTTGCAAGATAACCTAACTGAGCTCAGAGAGGACACCAGCGGCAATATAGAAAAGATAAGGCAATCAAGGACAGAATTGCTGAATGGAATGACCTCATCACTGAATATGTAATTTGCAAAGATGACCTAGCCTTTGTAAACAAAACACTGCGGGACCTCTATGCTGAGAGAAACACAATACTAAGCCGTAGCCCAAACAGTGAACCCCTGTGTTGACGCCTGAGCTTGAAGCCAACTAGCGAAAATTGACGATGCCATTGAGAGGCTTCATGGTGAGAACCGGAGAGTTCATGAAAGAACGGCTTCAACAAGACAACTGAAAAAAGTTCTCAAGGATCTAGATCTGGAGCTAAACGAAGTTGACAGAGCTGTTCAAATGGAAAGGGCTCACCATGGGGGCACTGCTAAGCGCCACAGGACTGGCTATCACAGCACTTGCATTCTATGTACAAAAAGTCGGCAGTCCACTAGATGTGAAAGGTGGTAGCCTTCCTAATGACCCCATGGGGAAAGCATATGATGTGTCCTTTCTAGCATTGTCATCGAGGTGTAAAAAGAGAAAGATACAAACTATAAGTGTACGTTTGCGTATGTTTAACTTGTTTGACAAATGTACAGAATCAGTATATGTGTCTATATTATTGTTTATCATACGACATGGAAAATATATTTTACACTTGTGACATTTACCGAAAAATGTCAGGCCTGACATGGGAAGGTAAACGTCATCGGTTTGTGCACGCCGGAACTATTTCAAAGGTGGCGACCTTCAATCAAAATAAACTCGCCATTTTCTATCCATTCATTTTTTTTTTAATTGTAGGATACGATAAAAAACCCTTAATTTTGATGTACCTCGTTAGAAACATTTCTTGAAAAAGGCTGTTTAAAAAATATCATATTAAACTGAATAAAAATATATTTCTCGACACAAAGAACGGGAATCACGAGATCTCCCAGCTGCCCCGCCCGGCCGGCTCGCGATCGCGTTGTCGCTCAACGGTGACGAACGTACTGTAGTGTTGTGTTGAGTGACCGTTCGTAAACAATTTATTTCCGTTTGCAAAATTAATGCACGGTACGTTTTCTTGGTAATTTTCGAACAGTTAAGCTCAAAAATAAACAAGTGTTTTGTCGTTGCCATTTATTTTTCCAATCCCCAAAATAAATAATCAAGATCAAATGAAATTTGCCTCTTCAGTTGTCATTTTGTGCGGGAAACAACCTTATCTGTTGTCATTTGCCAAGATGTCGTTCAACAGTGACCTCAGCGAGTTTTTAGCTCTTGCCGATTCTCTCTCTGAAGACGAAATTTTCCAGCAATTACCACCCTGGACATGCCATCAACAACAAAAACAACAACATCCACGCTATGCCAAATTCTCACTTGATGAGGAGGAAGAGTTTGTCACCACCCTTACGAAAATTAAAGCCTTGCGGCGAACAGTTCTGGTAAAGTCTTCATAATTGCCTGGTAAGTTTACCACAACAAGTTGTGGTAAACTTACGCATAGCTTGAGATTTTCGCATGTTGATGGATTTTGCGGCACACATATTGTGGTATGCTTACCACGACACTCATGCATGTCCTGGTATGTTTGCCACAAAAGTTTAGGCTTTGCAGAATTTTTTTTGCGGTATACTTGCCACAAACAGGAATCACGGTATACATTCCACTATTGAAGCTGACCCCATAGGTAGCCCCCCCCCCCCAGTAGCATACCCCTACCCACACTTTTTCACGACCACTCACACTCTAGCTATTCATTCTTGTGCTCATGTAAGTTTTCAGAATGTAGCCACAGGTACAAACACTCACACACATTCACAAAAAAAAGAAAATCTTACCAGGTTTTGCATTGAATTCCTACCTTACATTTATTGCAGATGGAAATGCTAACAAATGACACAAAAAAAGAAATCAGAAGTTCATCAACAGTTCTTTCACAGGATATCTCCCTTAGTCCATGGCATCTTGTGTTGGCATATCCAACCATATATTGGGAACAGTTACTTTTGATCCAGTTGATTGTTCAGTGTCTTGGTTTACTTTCCGTGGACTACAAACGGGCTAAAACAAAAAAAAAGAAAAACAAGAAAAGAAACATTAATGTAATCACATATACTAGCACAGTACAGTAGACAAAATGCCAAGAGAACAATCTGCTAGTCAGTATGTAATTGCAACTGCCTTGACATACCTTTCACAATTAGTCTTGCACATATCATGTAATGGAGTCCAGGTCACTAAGATATTTCAAATGGTACTTACACTTATATAGTTGCAGGCCTTGGCAATTTTGGTTACTCTTTTGGGACCAATGTGAGTTTATGAGATTGGTGATGTAGAGTTGTCATCAGCATTGCTTTTTCTCAGCATCCGTTGCCACAAAGACATGTCATCACTTCCAGGTACAAATAAGAAAATGCAATGGCATAAAAAGGAATGTAAAGGAAAAAGTCCAAGCGATTATGTTTGGTGATTTTGACTACATGTGACATGAAATACGGATAGTTTTCAATCGGATTCGAACCCACAACATACGGCATCAGTCGCCTAGCTGAGAGGCCAGAGACAGAACCAGTCGGCTAAATCTCCACTCCCAAAAAAGAGTGGTTCAATAGCCGGCTAAGTTGTTACATTTTTCTGACTGAGACCGCTCAACACGTTGTAGAGTTCGTGAAGCACTCACGCACGCATGCTCACTATCATACATCGCACTTACATACTACATCGAAGCGAAGAAACGAATTTCATCGCTTTAACTGGGCGAACGATAACCTCGGGGACAATTCAATGAAAACTAGTGTACTACTACCGGTATATCTAAATTACTTTTAGATGGGGAGGAAGACACTACCAGTGACCCACAGCTACAGAAAGATAGGACTGAAAATATTGTATGCATGTTTTGTGTTGTAAGATTTCATGTAGAACTTGAATGAAATATCGTAAATCAATCATTGACTCAGATTCCGCCTTACAATATAATGCCAGCAAAATATTAACAGGTAACGTTGAACAAATGTCAAAATACATCAATGAAGACTTCAAAAAAAGAAACTTAAGTGTCAAAGACAGAGACGTCCAGCATCGTCCAGCATGATCTTATAAATAGATGTATACTAAATTTCATGATATCAAACACATGTACAAATAATACTAGGTCAGAGTTTAAAAACTTAATTCTTACCCAACAATTCCTAAATGTATTGTTTTTTCATTGTTTTATATCATACATCGAGGGAAATTTGTATACATATAGGCAAAAGTTTCACCCTGGCCACTGAGTCCCCTAGAGACTGTGCCCTCGCCAAAGCATAGAGTGTCTCAAAGTATGTATTCCCCAGACATAGACACTATCAATACATGTTATCGGCATGAACAGATGAAGGCCACTGCTTTGTAATTGTATACACTGTTCACTCAACGTTCAACCTTGGGAATTATTCAGACAATTGGACAGTGTTACTCGAGAATTGCACAGAACAAAAACAGATAAAATTCGTCGTTACGTTGCAGAGAAGGATAATCGAAAATTTACTTACCGAAATTCAAACGATCGCCTTGATCCTCAGGGTGATACTAGTATATTATAAATGGTGACCATTGTTCAGTGCGGATCTCCACACGCCGATCGTGACGACGGTAACATGAAAATCAACGCGTCTTGAACATTGCCTATAGGTTGTACATTCATAGCTAGCGTATATGAAGCTGTCACGGCGATGTCCGACGGCAAATTTCAGTGAAATTTTGTCAAAAATCGAGTGAAAAAACAGCGACAATGCACTCAGCAATTCAGAAGGGTCGTAACTGCCGTTCTGATATCAGATTTGCCGCTGAGATTTGACCTGTGACACGCCAATCTGACCAATCACAACGAAGTCTTCACATGATCTATGATGTCATCAGGCGTGATACTATTACTTCCGGTACAAAGTCCTCGCAATCGCGATCGCTGTACGCGTACGTAAGTTTTTTTAAAAGTAATTCATTGAAAAGTAATTCATTGAAAAGTTGCAGCTTTCGACGGACTATCCAAGCAAAAGTGTATTGAGAGCACCAGTTGCTATGACCCGACATATCCCCACACTATGTACTACTAGCAGTAAGCACAGCAGTGGCGCTGCGGGGCTAACCGTGCAAACTCATAGGCATGGCACTATACTAGAACTATTTTATAGTGTGCCTTCCCAGAGATACAAGACTTCAATTTTGATGAAAACTGTGTTCTATACGACAGGCGTAAGATACAAAAAATCCAACATACCAGTCAACAATTTCTTAGATTTTTGTTCAGTTGCGTTTCTCTGGAGAGACGTACGTACGTGTACACGTCCATCGGCAGGTTTAGATGTCAATCATTTGTAAAGTGGATGGCAATACGACTAATAATTCCCTCGTCTTTCTAAGTCGGCGATTGAGTAACTATACTGATCATATGATGGCTTCGGAAAATAATTGTCGAAAGACAAAAATAGAATGAGAGTTTTCTCGGACCGCGGTGACTGACATGCCCTGTCCGCTTATTATATTACCCAAACTGTGGCAAAGTTCTTTTCCTTCGTGGATTACGGCCGATATTCGAGAGATTTTCGTTGCTGCAATGCTGCTATGATTCGTGCAGATCATTGAATCAAAACGTTACCCAATGGACAGGGAAAATGGTTTCATGGAATTTTGTTGTGGCTGCCTACAGTTTAGGCCTAAGTATGAAACAACATTGTTATCAACAGAATACCCGTCTTATGTCAACTTCGTCACTTTTCTCGCCTCGATCACACAATATTATTAGCTGCTAAATAGCTCAAATTAAGCTATTTTCGCAATCCAGCGATCCCGCACCTTTATGTGCTATTGTTGATGTAATCTGCATTCCTAACATCTTGTCACTGTGTATAGAAGTATCATTTGGAGAGTCAGGTACTTTTGTATGTAATTTCCTAATTTCTTGGAAACTGACTAAGATTTGTCTTACAAATGTGTAGCCTATACACGTTTTAACATCCCCAGTTTTGAAAAATCAATAAATATACTATTTTTTTATCAAATTAGAGTGCAAACATGTATATCTTTATTCATGCATATGATATACATCTGCAGAAGCCAGCTGGGCACACATGTTCATAGATGTCATTTGGCTGCACAAGTTAAATTTGCCCTGTAACCGTGCAGCCTTGACTTCTTAGGCCATTCTGTACAGTGCTGTGACCATTGTATTTACGTAAGCCTTTCATGGCAAACATACCACAAAGCAATCTGCAACTTTGTTTACTTTATTTTTGTGGTAGACATACCAAGAGAAAGATTGCTAATCACCACAAGTGCACCACTAGAGGTGACTATCGGCGCAGGATGAATAGAGTGTTGTGGCACACAAACTTATGCGTGGTATGTTTACCCAGAGCTTGCAGTATGCTTACCGCAAAAAATCTGTTTCGTACGGGCATGCAGAGAAAGAAAAATACCATCAGAAGTATCAACACTGCCTTCAAACAGTTCTCACTGTGGCTGAAGGCAATGAAACCGAACGAGCATCGACCACTCCTTGAAATTCAACCAACCAATCTCGATTCGTATTTGGCAGGCTATTTCCTTGGTACGAGACAGAGTGATGGTCGCGAATACGAGCCGGACACACTGACCGGCTACCAACGTGGGATAGACCGGTTTCTCCAGGAGAATAATTACGGACACTCTATGATCAGAGATGACGAGTTTAAAAGATCGCGTAAATGTCTGGCCGCAAAACGTTCTCAACTGAAGAAACTAGGTACGGGAAACAAACCTAATGCAGCAGATGCCCGGACCAGCGAGGAGGAAGCGATCTTTGTTGAGAAAGGCTTCGTTGGATGAAACAATTCTTAGTCCATGTTTTACGCGGTGTGGTTAAACAACACAGAAATACTTGGCTTTCGGAGCGGACAGGAAAATCGTCAACTAGCATGGGGTGACATCACGCTCAAAGCAACGCCGAATGGATCTGAATACCTCGAATTCAACGAAGGCGAAACTAAAACACGGCACGGACAGATTAGAGCGATCCAGCAATTCAGCCCTAAGATCTTCACAACCCCGACAAAGCCGGACACTTGTCCCGTCACAACGTACAAGGTATTCAGAGATCATCGACCCGCGGAGATGTGTTGCGACTCAAGCCCATTTCATCTGTCAAAATTACAACCCCGAGAGCCAAGTATGTACAAAATACAGCTGATAAGACAGAATAAACTTGCTACTGTGCTGAAGACCATGGCAGAAAAAGCGGGAATCACTGGGAAAAGGTAAATCACAGCATAGGAAACACTGCCATTACCAAATTGCATCACGCCGGAATTCCGCCGACACAAATCCAGCAACTGTCGGGACACAAAAATATCCTAAGTGTCAATCACTACGCAACAGCGTCATTCGAGCTGCAGCAGCAAATGTCGGATATTCCCAGTGATTCCACCCCGTCCATGTCCGCCATCGCTCACAGAGAGTCAACCCCGCTTACCTTCTCTTCAAGTTCAAGTCAACAATCGGCCAGTCACCACCGATCAACATCAGGCCTATTCAGCAGTGCGACGATCTACGGCGGCACTTTCACTGTTAACATGGTCGCACCAACTCAGAAAGTGTCAGCTCCAAGTCCGATGAGAAAGCGGCGGAGAATAATACTTGAGTCTTCAAGCTCAGAAAGTTCACAGGACTGAACTTGAAACAAACTGATATACATACTCGGCGCTGTGTGCTAGCTTGCAAGATGCAATGTTGACTTGGTGTAATTGTTCACAATTTTTTTAAGTTCTAATTAAAACCGAGGATTTTCAATGAAAATCACCTCGTATCCTTGTATTGCATGACGAATGGATCAGAAATATGACATGTTTAAGTATCAATGTGAATAATATACATACGAATGCACGAAGTATGGAATAATCCAGGAATCTGCCAGTAATCCTTCCCTCATGTTCTGTGGACGCACTTGACCGAGACTTGTTCATTGAGGTCAACCGAACGTGTGCGGAAGTATATATCCACAAATAATAGTGCAAATTTTAGATCGTCCGGTTGTGTATTAAAAGTGGCCAAACTGTTAAAAGTCAAACAATAGCTTGTCATATGATAAAGAGGTTCTCGCTTAATATCAATGGTTCGTAGAGATGCGTTACTACTCGTGCCGTCATGGGCCCCATCACACACGAGCCGATGCTGCCCATGACGTCACTCGTAGTAACGCATCTCTACGAACAATTTATATTGAGCGATAACCTCATAGTATCAACATTTTGCCTATCGGGTGGTCTTCCCACCCACACCTTCCATTGTCCAACAGAGGACTTACATTACTTGAAAAGGTGGCTCCTTAACATTGCTGTGAGGAAGGGGATCCTTGCTATTGAGCCAGAAGAGGTAGGCCAGTAGGGTCAAGACAGCCGATGGGGAAGAGATGGCTGTTGTCCTCGAGACACACGACACCCGCACGATCTCAAACCTCGTGGAGCAGTACGAGGTGCCAAATGTAAAAAAAAGTAATTTATATACGTACATACATACATACATACATACATACATACATACATACATACATACATACATACATACATACATACATATATACATACATACATACACGCATATAT
>LD350358.1:72135-85846 GCA_001465055.1 Ptychodera flava | reverse complement strand
AATACTTATAGCCCCTAAACTTGTAATAATAATAATAATAATAATAATAATAATAATAATAGGATTTTTTCTAAAGCGTCTATATCCGCTATGATAAAACGTGATCAAAGGCTATAGAATTACACTGCTATTTAATAATGTAAAAGACACAAGTAAAATTAGAAAACTTCACAGCTAAAAGAAAAATATAATAGTGAAAAAAATTAAAATAAATCTAAATTTTACTATAACCCAAACGGGATTCGAACCCCCACACACTCACGGCAACATCGCCTAGCTGATAGGCCTCACACAAAACCAACATAACCACAGAGAAACATAGACAGAGTGGCAACGCTTGCATGCCTTTTGTTCCATGGTCGTCTCGGTAGACCATTGACTTTTCATATTAAAATGAGCTTCAAAGGTGTTAAACGTTTTGGAGGCTTTGTTTGTGGTTGATAATTACACGAGATTATGCGAAAAATACGACGAGATGGCATCGTACTGCCAGTCGCGTAGAAACCATAGTTACTTTGTGAGTTCTCAGGCCGGAAACACTGCTTCACGCCAATCAAAACATAACAGGCCAGCAGTTTCATAAACATGTCCTTCCTTGACGCACGTGTAAAAGACGGTATGACTGACCGTAAACCATTGAGTAAAACCAGACAGTATCGATAGAAGACTTTCAAATTTGGTTCAAACACACTCATTATATATTCATAAAAATATGAGAGGAATTTTTCAAACGGTAAAACTCACTTTCCTGAAGCTCAAAACACTCCCGTTTTCGCCAGCACGTCAATTCCGCTCAGCACCATACGACAACAACAACAAAAACTTTGCCGAACATACTTTCGCTTAACAATTGGCGGAAATCCGAAAATTACCGAAGGATGCATGGTCGGCACTCTTCGATAAAGAAAGGCGAGAGCAACCTGAGGCGAGGCGAACATGGATGGGTTACGTAACCGCTTCATGCCTTAAACAATACCCGTTGCGACTCTGTCTATGTCCCTCTGTGACATAACCAACACTACACACATCAACTAATCTGGTAAACTTATATCACTTATATTAAAAGTACATAAAAGATAACTAAAGGCTAATTTTTATAGGTGCCTTTTAATGTTTTGATTTAAATGAAGAGAGTGTAGAGTGTACGCAGTAGGCTGTATAGTATAATCTACAAAAACAATTTATGCGTAACGTACAACAGGACACGGTTAGTCCACACTTGCTCGCCCGCTTTGGTTAGAGTAACCATAAACAATCATACTTCAGTACCTTCTATATTGTCATGAACCCATTGTACAGCTGCCATCTGGTCAAGCAGGCCATCGTTCCCTTTTGCGTGTTCATCGCCTGAAAGAAGAATAAACGTGTAAATACTTAAATAACAGTCATGAAAATGTTCAATTTTAAAACGACAAATAAATAAATAACTAAATCAATCAATCAATCAATCAATCAATCAATCAATCAATCAATCGATCAATCAATCAATCAATTCATTAGCCTTAAAGTGTACATCATTGGTTGCTATTTTTGCTAGATACCAGAGTGATATCACGTTTCCTGATCGCCCTGAACGGATTAAAGTCAGATTTGGTAGACAGGTATTTTGTGCTAATTTCAAGAACCGATTAGATTTTGGTAAGTGTTACTTGCATATTGATGAAGCTATGAACTATCTTTTTTTCATATAATGGTTTAATTTGCTATAGAGACAGCAATGGCAGTGTCACATATTTCAAGAAATAATGCACAAAATTTCATTGAACTTTTCACAGATGGGAATCTCAGAACATTTAAATGATTCTGCCGGTGTCACGCAAATCATCTGCTCATTTGCATATTTAATGAATGTTTCTATTTGGTGATATAACTCCGAAATTCCTACACCAAATTTGATGTTACCTGCTAAAGATATTGAACTCATAGATATCTAACTGCACTGAGAAGCATCTGGCAGTGTCAGGTTAATAAATACCTCATTTGCATATTTAATGAAGTTTTGTAATTGGTCAGATAACTCAGAAATAAGTGCACCGAATTAGATGAAATCTGCTGCAGGTACTGGTCAGACAGATATTTGACAGTGTTGTGTGGCATTAAGTAGTTTTAAGTCAATTAGGCGTTCATTAACATATTTTATGGACTTTTTTTATTTAAGTTGTTTTATTGGTAACATTTTCTTTAGTTACAGTAACTTAAGATAAAATGAAGTACAGTGCTTAGCTATCTACAATTGTGTGTAAAATTGAAATCCATTTGCTGCAGTGTCTCTTAAATTTGTCTTTTTCCAGATCTATTTCGTACTGTATATGGTAGTTGAATTTCACTTGCATCATAAAAGCTGTGTAAAAGTGTAGTTTACTCTGTTTCATTTTCATTGCTTAGATGTGTCTTTTGGCTAACAGTAGCAAGTGATTATGAATATAGAGTAACCGTCAACACCAAAGAGCACTTCATTTAAGGTATGTCTCGTGAACAAACTGAGAGGTTCCTCAAAAAATGCGTGAAACTCTTTCCAGAAGGTCTCAGTGATTTTACAGGTGTAGAAAAGATGATCTAGTGTCTAGAGTGGTGATTGGTCCATGCCTCTTCTGGATAGATCGTATTTAGTGTACAAAATATGATGAAGAAGTTTGAACTGGAATTCTCGTGTTTTTGTATCTATGGCTACCTTAAATGGTAAGCTATATGTGGGAGACCATGGTCCAGTAAAGTCATATTCTCTTTCGTAATAGCGTTCATTAATTGGACTTAATTCCTCTTTACTGTAAATGGCGTTTCTGATGCTCTCCCTCGTAACTTTAGGGGAGGGTTGAAAGTTACATTAAAAAAAACACACTTATATATTCGTATTCATCTTTGAACACTGGCTCAAGCAGCAATGGTTTTGACCACTTAACTCTGATACATTTAATTGCTTCATAAAGAAGGAAAACTTCGTTCCCATGGAGGTTTTTGTTGGCTAACGTTTCCCATGACAGATACCCCTCCTTTGTAAGTAAATCAAATATTAATTCAAACCCTTTGGACTATAGACAGAATTCCCTCCAATTAGAACGTTTCTGTTGTTCAAAATTGTCTCACAAGTGATGTCAATCTTAGAGGCATTGACCATGACATTGCAGGCCGACCAGGATTCAAGCATTGCTTGGTACAATCTCGGTAGGGGCAGGCTGAGTGAGTTAATATCGAAGTTACACTGGAAAAGGTTGTTTCCACGCACAGATTTTAGGCGATGGCCTAAAAAGAGTTTCCAGGGGTGCTCTATGTTTTCATCTAGATACCTTTCACATCGGGAGCCTTTAAGCCCCCCCCCCTCGGAAACCCCTCTGACCATTACCTTTCTGGTTAGTCTATCTTTCCCATTCCAGAGGAAATTGAAAATAAGCTGTTCAAATCTATTAAGAATTTCAGGTGTTATTGTGGTCATTCTCATGACGTAATTAAGTTGTGATAGGGCAAAGGTTTTCAAAATAATAATAATAATAATAATAATAATAATAATAATAATAATTTAATTCTTAGAAGAAATGCACTACACATACGTCTCAGTGCCTTTAACACAACAAACAAAACAAAAGACAAAAAACAAAAATCCATTGAAAGAGTCACAAGTGGAAAAAGTCCAAAAATCCAAAAGTAAATGAAAAAAGTAAAAATTCAATAAAACGCATTAAAAAGCAGTCAAGCAAGCAAAATGACCCGTACAAGACTCGTACGGCATTAAAAATTCACCATGTGGAAAAGGTCAGCACAAAATTTGTAAAAAAATGCAAAAGTGTTAAAAAAAGTCGCAGAAACGAATAAAAACAGTTCCAGATAAAAAATGACTGAACATCCCTAGCATGTATACTGGCTGAAAAGGTTAGCCTTTAAACTACGTTTAAAACAGTCAACAGATGTAGCATTGCGGATCTCGGCCGGCAGAGAATTCCACAGAGACGGTGCAGAAACAGAGAAAGCCTTCTGACCATATGACTTATTAACTTTCCCATAAGGTGGCACTAATCGCAGAGAATCGGCAGATCTAAGATCTCTAGCAGGGGTGTAGAGCTCAACCAGGTCAATCAAATATAGTTGTGCAACACGATGAATAACTTTGTAAACAGTCAGCATGATTTTAAACTTGATGCGTGCCTCAACAGGTAGCCAGTGTAGATCGATTAGTACAGGTGTGATATGGTCGAATTTACGGGTTCGAGAAATAAGGCGGGCAGCAGCATTTTGAAGTGATTGAAGGCGTTGAAGTTGAATCTTGTTGATGCCGTATAAAAGACCGTTGCAGTAATCTAGACGAGAGGTGATAAACGCGTGAACCATTTTTTCCGTTGTGGACTTGTCCAACAGCTGACGGATCTTGCCAATCCTAGACAGTGCATAAAAAACCATTTCTGCAGATATGACTAATTTAGTCGCGCATAGAGCCAGACTGATCAAGGGTAACGCCAAGATTACGAACGGTAGCAGATGGAGCAATATCAAACTCGCCAATCCTTAGGCTTGGAAGTTTCACTACATCAGATCTCAGTCCGGACGAAAATTGAACAACCTCCGTCTTGTCATCATTAAGAATTAACATATTTGATTTCATCCAGGCGCGAATGTCATCAACACATACTTCAATAGACCCTTGGACTTCATCTGGTTTATTGCAAACAACATAAATTTGTGTATCATCTGCGTATAACATGTGGTTGAGACCATGCTGTACAATGATATCTTCCAGTGGTGCCGTATAGAGGGTGAAAAGAATGGGACCCAAAACAGAGCCCTGGGGAACGCCACTTTTCATATGTGTACTGGATGATGTTGCAGATCCCACTTTGACACACTGAGTGCGATTGTTGAGGTAAGATCTGAACCACGATAGTGCATGCCGGTGATACTAAAACGAAATTGAAGTCTATGTAGAAGGACTTCATGGTCAACTGTGTCGAACGCAGCCGATAAGTCCAGCATAACAAGGACGACGTCTTTCTTGTCGTTGAGGGCGAGCATGATTTCGTTGTGTACACGCATAAGGGCCGTCTCTGTACTGTGATGGGCGCGATACGCGCTTTGGAACTTGGTAAACAGACAGTACTTTCTAAGATGAGTATTCAGCTGGGCAGCAACAATCCGCTCAAGTACTTTCGATAAGAAAGACAAATTTGATACGGGTCGATAGTTCTTAAGGATATTTGGGTTGAGGTCTGTTTTTTTCAGCAATGGTCGGATGATAGCGGACTTGAAGTGACTAGGGACGGAACCCGATGACAGTGACGAATTGAAAAGATGTGTCATGAATGGCAATAGAGCATCTGCAAATTTCTTGATATATTTTACAGGCAGTACATCCAGATCACAGGATTTCGAGGATGCTTGTAATATGATATTATTCACCTGGTCTGTAGTCACCTGGTTGAAACATGGTAGGGTGTGTGATGGTAAGACGTTGTTATTCTCAATGTGGGGACTTGGTAGGCCTTCTCGAAGTCGCAAAATCTTAGAGTTAAAGTAATCCAGGAATTCAGATGGAAGTGTCGCTGGTTTGAATTGGCTTGGTAGAACTTTTCTGATAATTGTCTTCGCGTCGGATAACTCGGCAATGATGTTAAAGAGTCCCTTGTTGTCTGCTTCTTGGATACGAATGCGATGGTAGTCGGCCTTGAGTTCATCACACGGACGAAAATATTCTTTTCGCTTTGTGAGAAAAATCTGACGATCGATCTCAAGATTGGTAGAACAATATTTTGTCTCCAGCTGTCGTACAATTTTCCTCATCATCAACAGCTCTTCACAGAACCATGGTGCCCTTACCTTGTCGGTAACGATTCTCGACTTAATAGGCGCAATAGTGTCCGATACGTCTATTACTGCGGCATGGTAGAATGTTGACAGGTGTTCAGTGTTGCTATCTCGTGAATAGTTCGAAAGCTTGGCAGTGATTTTTTCTTGCAATTCATCAGGGTTTATAGTCCGGAGATTGCGACACGAAATCGTAATCTTCTTGTTTGCTGAACTTTGCCTATCACTGTCAGGGATTTCTATGTTCCGAGAGTTTCTCCGATGTGCTGGAGTGGTGTTGCATAATTGAGAGTGGTGTTCAACTCTTGGTTATACGAGATGTAATGTCCTGCAATTTTGATCGGTGATGTCGGCTATTTGATGCCGACGGGTTTTTTTCTTATGTGACAATGGATCTCCTTGTATAACCCCCTTTCAATGTTAAAATATCCGGTGCTGAAACCATTGTTCATAATGCAACTGCTCAAGTCTGTGTAAAATGTAATGAACCATTGTTTAAAGCGTGGGCCAAACCTATATGTATTAAAACATTCCATAATGTAATCCCATTCTAAACTGTCAAAGGCTTTCTCAAAGTCTATGGCAAGCAGTAATCCCGGGAGGTCATTTTCGTCTGTATGCCAGAGAATTTCCTCTATCAGCCTGATGTAGTCACTTATATCTCTGTCTTTGACAAAGGCACTCTGCTGACAGTTAATGAGGCTAGGGAAAATATTTTTAGACAATTTGCGAGACATTTTGCAGCTACTTTAGCGTCGGCGTTGATGAGTGGAATCGGTCGCCAATTTTTGATGTGTTTGGTGTCTCTCCCCTTCTTTTCTATTAGTGTAATCACACTTTGTCTCTGGGAGTTGGAAAGACTCCCATTTTCAAACCCACAGTTGAGGGAATCAACTACTGTTAGCCCCATTGTCGGCCAAAATGTTTTGTAGAATTCTGCTGGCAATCCATCATTGCTAGGGGCCTTATTTCTAGGCATCATGGTGAGGGCGCGTAAATTTCTCATTAGCTGAAGCCCAGTTTGGGAATGTTGTCATTTTTCAGGAAGTGGTGGTCAGTTTGCGTAAAATAGTCATGACACCACTACTATTATGTGTCCCAGGATAATGAAAACAGTCGCCTGAAGCTGAAGCCTGTGATGACCAAAATTTCTTGTTATCCGACGTGATGTGTCTTTCCTGAAAAAAAAATATTTGGCTTTTTGTGTTTTAACCATGTTAACACCTTCTTTCTTTTCTTAAATTCCCTGAGACCTCTCACCATAAGTGATAAAAATATCAATTTCTGCATGTTTGATGAAATTGGTATATTTTAAAAGCATACTTACTTCAATTCTGTTGGTTGTTACCTATTTTGGGATAGAATAGTGAAGAACGAGGATAAGAAAAGGACATAAAGAGAAAAAAAAACAGTTTCAACCCAATCTAATAAACAAGTCCTGACAATAGTTTCAAATAGTAATTGTCGCATGAATTTAGTGAAGATGATGTGGCAGTGTAGCTCTCCAATCTGGTGGTCGAATGTTCATGCAGTCGCGTGGGTGGTCTGAGGCATGGTTCTTAAACCACATCGAGTGTTGGTGGTGGTCCTGAGTACTTGACTCCGTCCGTGTACAGCATTCCATTCCGGAAGATTGGTTTCCTTCTGTCCATGTAAGCTTGCGCCATGGTCTTGTGGTACAGGCGTTTTTTTCTTGTAATCTGCGGGGGTAGGTCTTGTTTGATGTAGACTTCTGTTCCGACTAGGGCTTGCTTGGCCCTGCGTAATATATGTTGACTTTTCACCAGTAGATTGAATTTCACAATGACAGGTCGTTACCGATTGTTAGTGATGATCCTGCTTACTGGGGCTCGGAAGGCTTTTTTCGATTCCGTGATCACTTACTTTGAACTTGTCCATTAGCAATTGTCGGTCGACCTCCATTGGCTTTTCGTTTCTTTCTTCTTTTACACCGTGAAAAAGGAGGGATCATTCTCTTAGTCGTCGTGGCTCGGGTACTCTCCTCCTGAGTGTTTTTTAATTCTTCTGTAAGTTAACAGACTTTCTGTTCGAGGGAGGCGATCCTGGTTTCATTGACATCGGCTTTAGTAGCAGCATAGTCACACGATTTCTCGAAGTCGTTTTGCCTCTTCTCGAGTTTTTTTACTCGATCTTCGACATCTGATAATACCAAGAGTTTGGTTTTGATCGTGGAGACATCTGCTCGCAAACTTTCCAGGCTTCTGTAGAGCATTTACATGGTGATTTTATCTGGAAAAGGTTCTTCCCCGTTGCTGGCCTCATGTTCATGAGGGATGTCGCTTTGGTCTGAAGCAGTTTCAGTGAACACTGTTATGCTTCAGATCCTATCCCTGCCTGAGTGCGGTTGAATTTTCGGCATTTTTGGTCTGCGAGGTGACTGGGTATTCACGTGAGTTATTACTGCGTATTAGTACTCAGACTTTCTGAGATGACCTGAAAACTGTGGCAGATTTTGAGAGCTGAAGGGTTAACGCACTTGCCTAGTTGTACATGGTCACGTGACTCATATTTTATGGACTTTGTAATTGTGATGTAACTCTGAAATTATTGCATCAAATATAATGAAACCTGCAACAGATATTGATCTTACAACTACTTAATTGTCACATAAAGCACAGAGTTGTGTCAAGTTAATTAAGGGTATATTTGCATGTTTAATGAAATTTGCAATTAGTGATATTTCCCAGAACTTAGAGCATTATATTTGATGAAACGAACAACGGATGTTAATCTGCTATATATCTAATTGTTCAATGAAGAATTGAGCAGTGTCAATTTAATAAAACAACATATTAGCATATTTCATGAAGTTTTGTAATTAGTGATTTTACTCAGAGAGTACTGTGAAAAATTTGATAAAATCTGCTATATATAATGGCGGCCATTTTGAATATCCAACGGTAAATATCAGGTATTTTGTTTCTCTTGTAACAAACTTTGCACGGTGACCCCTGATTTCCATTCTTGATAGGTGAACTAATTGCAATTCCGGAAAATTTTTAGCAAAAGGTTAGATATTTCACAATCGAAGCTCATACTATCTGAAACAAGTTAATGAGTCATATATGATGGGGGGGAATGTCGCCCCCAGATATCATCAAACACACACAAACACACATTCCATAGCGTTCACCCTACCTGTGGACAGGAAGCCTAGTGGACCAAGTCGATAATTGAAGGTTACAACGATGACGTCACCAATTGCAGCTAAGGCTGTGCCGTTGTAATAACAACTACCAGAACCCTTAATAAATGCACCGCCGTTAACCCATACCATTACAGGTAGCTGATCTGTCTGACAATTTAAAGGTCGAGCTAATTGATCATTTGGATTGAAGAGCTTTACACACGAAATATCGGGATAAAAACGCACTGATAATGATAGGACACTGTTTGTAGTCAAAAGTTAATCTGTTCTCAGCATGGTCTCGCCCTGGGGCCGCTATGTCATATAAAGAATAAATGTTGACCTGTTTTTAGGAGAGTATCTCGGCGACATTGGTATGCACGTTGACCTTTGATTTTTGTTATTGCTTGGAAAACGAATGGTTAAAAGTTTAACTGACAAAGTTTGACTAAAATTTTGTATTTCTATTATCTTTCTACTTATGTCTCCATGGAGTAGAGTTGGCGAGAATGAAGACTTTGACCAATCAAGACTTCGACGCAATTAAAGGCAATTGTAAAGTTTGTACTTTGTTACTAAGCCGCCCATGTTACATGTCAAAGCCCCATATGCTCAAACGCAAAGCAGGTTTCTCATTAGAGCTGCATTCGTTCTATAGCTGTAATATCGGAACAACTGCCGACTTGCTTATTGTTATCATTATCCACCCGACAAACAGTTTAAACGGTTTCATTTGAAGCGTTCGAACGTAAATACTTCACATAGTTAGCTAACTGAAAAATCTACATCGGGTCGGGACTTTGCTTGACAAAAACCTCCTTCATTAAGTAGTCGTTCAAGAATATTTCAAGAATTTTCTCGTACTCAGGTGTGTACATCCAACGTGATAAATTTGTCTCGAGAAAAGTCGATTGTTTTATATCTTGTTAGATTTTGAAAAACACCCAAGTATATAACGTTAAAACACTCACTTGGTGTGTCACAGGTACGTATACGTTCAGGAAGAGACAATCCTCGCTCTGTGCCTCTGTCAATTCTTCAAGGGGGTCCAGATATTGAATACAGGCCGACCCAATGCTCGTTGCCCGATACACCCCATCCCAGCCCAATTTCGAATGAGGTGGACGAAATCTCAGGTCACCGACTGATGGTTCAGCGTAGGGTATCCCTTCATAGATGTGAATGGTACGATTGATGTTTACATCCGGGTGCCAAAATATCTCAGACTTGCAGGCCAGTTTTCCCGAAGCGATTTTAACCATTGGATCGTCAGCGAACACGAAACACAGGACAGCCAGGAAGACAGAAAGTGCGCCCTATTGGAAGCCATGTTTTTGCCTCCTTAATATACCGTGTATGTCTGCCTTTGTCCCTCATATAAGGTCAGAAACAGGTTACGCAGTCTCAGTGTTAGTGAATGCAAGAGCCACTCATACGTGATTCGTAATTCATGACCCTCTCGTGCAGTGTGATTCCTTTCATGCATGCACGAAACTTTCATTCATATATATATATACCTATTAAAATCAGCGAAAACATCTTTTTTCTCTTGACCTGCAAGATTTCAAAATCATTGCCTCTGCTCATTTTGTATTTATAAGCTTTCTCGCCAAAGATATCAAGATGCCTATACCCTAGGTGAATCTATTCTTCGTAGTTAGGTATCAGCATGGGTTTATTCCTTGCTGAAAAATCATAAGACTACGGTAAGTGTACAGTAAGCAATTTAAACGTGTTTTTTGTTTAGCTCAGGTTCCTGAAACTGCCATATGGAGGATATACACATAATCATGTAATGTAGTTTTTAACGCCATCTTTCGTTCGTGTCATGTAGATCTTTGAATAGGTACATTTCGATAAAATATAGACTAATGACGCTTTCTTTTTTGCTTTTAAGCACGACTTGCTTAATAAAACAGATATTTTCCATCAGTATTTTGGCTATTATGTAGACCTCTGCTTCCCTGCCCCGATTTTCGGGGAAAAAAAATTGCAGAGGTTGAGCGTCGTTGTTTGAACTCTTAGGTCTACACATTCGGGCTGATGTGCAGTGTCTCGGAAACTGTTATCCGATTTGTTGGCTTACTGAATTATACACTATAGACTCCCCGAGTAGCTGTGAATAGTGACAATCGACCAATGAGATATAACCTTCCTAGCCAGCTGCACACATCAGCACAAAATTCAAGGGGTTCGGGCACTCGCTCGTGTTCGGGGAACTACTCGACTCAGCGGAAAAAAATCTTCGATCATATCTTGAGGGGGAGTATGTTGCCTGCGGCAGCAACCTGTTAGCTTCTTGAAGTATGTGTGCAGCAAAAGTTAATTCCATTGCGGTCGTCACTTGCGTCATGCCAAGCTTCAGAATGGCGCGTCTATGCCCGGAAATAGTCGCAAACAAAGCCAATAGTTGCATATGCTAAAAGGGACCTGATCAATGGATGCTTCTCAGGACAGATAAGCAATTTATTACAGACACAGATGATCGACAATATAACAAAGCTTTATTTGATGTACAATCTTCATTATTAGAAGGTAGATTAATAGTCAATTTAAAAATTAGTATCCTGTATTTATTTATTTATTCATTTATTTATTAATCAATTTATTTACTACAGTAAATTTAATTGTTGATTTATTTAAACTTTATTTCTAAAATACCGGGCTGACAAGTTGGTGTGATCTTAGAACACAAGTACTAAAGGAAAAGTTGTTTTGAAATGTTTCCAATTAATATATTTCAACCTTTTAATTGACAACCAAGGAAGAGAAGAATCTGGACGCCCTACAGAATCTCGGAAAATCTTATTCTAGAATCTCCGAGTAAAGACTGCGTGATACGTACAGCCCTCAGCAGCAATGCAGCATTCGATGAACTTGTCCAAGTAGTAAATACGTTTGAGACAAAGTCAAGGAATATATAGCTTCAAAGTAATTAGTGACTTTGACAGTCTTTTATGAGTGGAAACTGACTTGTTTGTCTCTGATCAGTTGAATTATGCTTGTCTGTATCGCAATCTTTTCTCGGAGACTTTCGAATGATATATTCCCATAGTGTATAGGGTCAACGGAAGGGGAACCCCAAGTGCAGGCTTGGTAACAAAGTCTTACCCTTGTCGAGCGCACAGCGTAACAAGAAGTGGGAATTTGGCAGGCAACCGACCAGAAGAAGGCACTTTTTACGACATAAATTATACCTGAAATGGGTCTAATCAAGGTTAAAATATGTTTCAGTAAAACAAAGAACAAAGAATTTTCTACAATTCCTTCTCGCCTGTTTTGATAATGAATTCACATGAGGGGAACGCTCCATTAACTTGGACGTACCCGAGTAACCCGAGTTGGTTATCAGAGGATTAATCTCTATGTCAACATATGCGAACAGATTATATTTTAGTGTAAACAAAACATTAGCACTGCTGGAACTACTTTTAGCATGTCCCACGCCGTGACGGCTCTTGTCCGGCACTCATGATTTCCGACCAGCGTTAAAAGTGCCGTCCAGCACTTGCTGTTACTTTGAGGTCATCATTTAGTTCATAAAATTGCATGAAGAGTTTACAAAAACGATGGTACTATAGAATCCCTTTCAAATAAAATGTTGTTTAAACAATACTAGCAGCTAATTAACGTACGCTGATTTTGCATACGAAAAGCTATTTTTGTATGAATGTTTATACCTCTATAAAAGAAAGTACGGTAGCGAAAATCAGCATAAACAAAACAGGACTTTTACTAAAACGTACTCTTTCAATTTCAGTTCAGACTCATATTGCGGAAAGGTGCATGCAATGCAATGAAAGTCACGAGCAAACTTTTGTGTCAACGGATCCAGTCTTTGAATTATCAATGAACACTCACTTATTTTTCCGGTCAAAAGCCAAAGGCTACTTGTCCATCGCAACAAGCCTCTCTGTTTGAATCCGCGTGTTCATCTTTGGCCGGATGCCGGCCAAATTGACCGGCTATTTCCGTATTTTGGCCGGCTACTTTTCAGCAATGTTTCGCTCTCTAGCCCCCAATATCTGTTTTTGATAATAATATTTTGATATTTGTTGTCTTGCAAGCCGGAGATAACATTTCAGAAGTGCCTATGTGGCTATATGTAGTCTAGCAATTTACGCGGTGAACTTGTTGCTATCTAGTATCAGCCTGTAGTACCGCGATCTGCGAACGTGTACTGTACTGGGAATCGCTCTCGAGGTCATCCTTGCTTTCCCGACTACAGCCCGAATTATTCCGACGTTCACATCGGGTGCAGCTTACCATTGGACTGACATTACGCTCACCAATAGCCGGCCATTTCCGAATAAAGCCGACGTTTGTTTCTCTCAAACGCGAAAGAGAAGAAAGTCTCAAACGCGGAAAAGAAAGTCGACGCTTCAGAACTTTTGTTTTCTGCGTAAGAGTAGGGCCTTGTCTGATGGGTAGGTTTTTGATCAAATGTAAAGCGACCAAAAGTTACTGAGTCTCATTTTTCATACTTTTTAAACGCCACGTCAATCCATCCATAGTCGACCATAGATCGACATCGCGTTTTGTGGAGGGGCCGTGGTTAAGCGGAAGGGAAAGTCTACGCGGGAGTCTACGCTTGAAAACTTTGATTTTCTGCGTAAGAGTAGGACTTTGTCTGTTGGTTGCCGGAGGTTTTAGATCAAATCTGAATAAACAAACAAAATTACTTGGTCTCATTTTGTGTACTTTTGAAACGCTACGTCGATCACAGTGTCAAATTTCAGGTCGACCACAGTCCCTCTATCCACCGGTCTGGAAACG
>LD350358.1:7340-65637 GCA_001465055.1 Ptychodera flava | reverse complement strand
ACAACCTACCAGTTTACCAAGTCCATGAGCCGTTTTGCTTTGCATACTTTTATCTGTACTGAAAAACCCCTTGATAAACACATTTGCACTCTAATTTTGGATGAGAAACAAAATAGAACAAAAAACCATGAGAACCATGGCGCTGAATGGCAGCAATATTCTTCCACTATACAGTAGTTTCACCGGAATCATTGTAGATGAACTCAAACGAGTTCGCAGTCGGACCAAGTGAATGCACACCCGCTTCATTGTGCTTTAATATTTTTCAAAATGTACAATACTATTTTCTGTGGGTCCACTGTTCTTAAGGCTTGCTTTACGAGAGATGTTGCAATTTTAGATTTCAAATATTGGTAAATATCAGGTAATTTGCTTCTCTACTACAAAACTTTGCATACTAACCCTGCTTTTCATTCTTCATTTGATAAGAGGATTGGTGAAGGTTTCATTGAGGAAGTTCAAGAAAATAGTTAAGGTTTTCACTTTCGAGGCGTACACTACGTTTAATTGATTATTTAACTTAACTGGTCCTGTACCGTCGTATCTACTTGTCATACCTGCATTATAACCCTATGAAAAAGTCCCTGCATCAAGGGAGACAGCAACATGTATTCACAACTCAATGACCCAGCACTGTTACCGAACAGAGTAACCATGTCTTTATCTCCGCCAAAAGCTGTAGAAAGAATCAAATGAGAGCTTATGGGCACTATTTTACACTTAGTATAACCACAAACTGATAACGGCAAAGATATGTATACTTATTGAAAGGATTTAAAAGGTCATGCTCTTAAAGGGGCGATTAATTTTGACCGTAGGAGTTAGGAATGGGGCTTTGAAACTTACGGGGAGACATTTGAAAACAAGGGTCCCAAATTTTCACTATCTTCACTACACTCCCTCTTGCTGTAATTGCCTAACTCTGTACATGTCTACTCCATGCTGATACCTCTGTGGAAGTATCGGTTGATTAATAAGAGGATGATAAAGTTTTATGTATTATGTAGACAATTGTGTATAACAACACCGCTGCTGGGGCTCGAACCCGCCACCGCCAGCATGTGAATCATTGTCTATAACCTGTAGTCCACGAGAACAAGTTGCCAGATCTTTCCATAATGTTTAGGATAGTATTGCTATACAGGCACTGGTTGATTTATACCCTACATTTGTATCGACTTTACATTGATTTTAGTATTTTGGGTTCGTTTTTATTCAATTTTGGCCATGCATTTATTTCCTTTTTTGTTTTCTTTTTCTTTTTCTTTTTTCACTGCCGTATTTGTTGTACAGGTTTATAATTGGTTCATTCATATCATGTGTCACATTTGCACAGTTACTCAAAAGTGTGGTTGTTGAGGATTTTATATATGTTGAATACATATCGTGTTTGATCTTTATTGTTGAATTTTGTCGTTTGCTACTGTTTTACAACTATACCAAAGTTATGTGTTTTGTCTGGACTGAAATAAAAACAGTGTGATTACATGCGATCAAAATGTAACTTTTTAACAATGTCAGCTAAGAGTCGTACAACTGAAGAGATTTTCTCAGCTGAGAATAATGAAAAACATATTTTCTTGATTTAGCTTTCAAATTTACGGTCGAAACAGCTACATTGCAGATAAATAGCAACCATGTGATCAGCTATAATGATAGACAGAACTTTCCAATGCTGGTTTACTGTAATTAATTAGGGATACCTGAACTAATCGTACATGTACAATGAGTTCGTCTTACATACCGAGTTGTGGTACCTAATTGCAACTCACTGAACTTCGGTTAGGGAAAGCGTGAACAAAGTTAATTCACTGTATTGGGGTTTTAGTACCTTCTATATTGTCATGTACCCATTGTACAGCTGCCATCTGGTCAAGCAGACCATAATTCCCTGGTGCGTGTTCATCGCCTGAAAGCAGGAAATAATTATAATAAATGTAAATACTGTCTACAGTAATCATGAAATTGTTCAACGGTGAAAACAATAAGACGCAAGAGAACAAACATACAAAAAACAAATAAATAAGTAAATAAATAAATAAATAAATATATAAATAAAAAACATTTGCATTAAAACGTACATCCTTGACTGCTATTATTGCCATCTACAACAGCGATGCCAGATTTTGTGACCGCCCGCATGTCTAGATACTGTTGTTTTCTTTGCTCTCGAACACTATGATAATGATAAATCATATGAATAATTAGGTCAGTCACATATAATTCGGGAATAGAACCCCTACACATTATTCTGTAAGAACAAGTGCAACACGCGTTATCCTTGCCTCCACCCTACCTGTGGACAGGAAGCCTAGGGGACCAAGACGGTAATTGAAGGTTACAACGATGACTTCACCAATTGCAGCTAATGGTGTGCCATTGTAATAACAACTACCAGAGCCAAGAATGAATGTGCCGCCATGGATCCATACCATTACAGGTAGCTGGTCTGTCTGAAAATTTATAGAGCTAATGGTAATTCAGTATGAAGTGCCATCCAGACGAGCCATAGGGAAAGGGTGTTCATGACACTTTGCTCAAATTTCTGTAAATGTGGCATTAGGGGATGAGTGTGCTACGATATTTAGTAGCTTCTTTGGGCTTTAGCTTGTGAAATTCATAATGCTAAGTGCATTTGAACATATACAACATATACAACACACATATACAACACCATACAGCCTTGCACATTAAAAATAGTCATACAATCTACCGTACGAAAGTAAAAGGTTCCAGTTGTAATATCTTATTGAATGTAATACATGTAAACAACAGTTTGTCCGTCTTTTGTCTATGGTGGCATGATCAAAGACTGTCGTTACATGTAAAACAGACATTCAGCAATGTACACTCTTACAAGATCCATGCAAGTTCATAAGTATGAGTATATGCTGAGGTTAACGTACGCTATTTAGGGTTTCTTTAAGGCTACTATTGTTTACAATATTGCCTCACCTATATGACAATGGTATTTGCAAAACTGCCAGCAAATTAACTTTGAAAAGATGTCAACATTTTGCCTATATTCCTGATATATGAACAGATTTTAACATGTTGCCATTAACTCGGAAACTCTACGGGGAAAAGTAAACGTTTTTGTTCTGTCTTCAAGTACATCTGGATCATCCATTTTGGAACAACTTGCAAAACTAATCACGCAAGACAAGAGTGATGAAATTGAGTCTTTTCGAAAATTGACCAAACTTGGCATCTTCGACTAACATAAATTGTTAATTGTGAACGAAGACATAAAGACTGAGATACAAAGTCAAGATGGGAGATTTCAACATGTAACCAAAAACTCACCTTCTATAAAATATGTAAAGTATCTACGACCTTGATACACTTCAACATTGATACAATTATTGAATATATTTGATTGGACACCCAACTGTTAAAATCACATTGTCAGAAATGTTTTTTAAAGATGTTTTCCTGCAGTTTGACAGCAAATACAGTTTATTACATGCCTCGTATATCGAACGTCGCGCGCTCCATAGGATTCAATGCTAACTCGTTGATGACGTCGCGGGCCGCATAGTCATCACTAGACTGAAAGTGAACCGGAACTATTTTCAACTTGACAACTTTTTTTATGTAAAATTGTCGAAATTTCATGTTGTGCACAGCAAATCCGGTTTTGGAAAAATTTCCATAAAAAAATTGATGAACCACATAAAAGTAGTTTAAATATATCATTGCGCCATTCGATGATGAAAATCGTTCCATTTTGTACGGATTTTCATCTAAGATGGAAATAAAGCATTGGATTATCATTTGCCAATAAATCTAAATATTTTGAGTGAAAACTGTGTAAGAGAGACATGTAATAAAAATATTATAGCCCAAACCTGGGACTATGTACCCTCGGGGCAGGAGAGCATTTGCCCTCCTTACGTCGGGCTAATGGTCACCTGCCCTCGGGCACATAGTCCCATGTTTGGGCTATAATATATCTTACCATATCAAATGCTTATTAAGTCACCATATTGTGTACTTTAATTTTTTGGGGTATAAGATATGACAATCCTATCATAATATTTAATAATTTTCTTCATTTTAACATAATCTAAATTTAGAGTTTTATAATAATCGCAATCATACCAATCCATAATGCAATAACAGTAGGTCAAAATTTGTAAGACAATAGTTGTAAACATAGACACAAAACAGCACAGAACAGACAGTAAATAGACGGTACAAACAAAGTCAAAGTCATGAAAGAAAGATATATGGACCTCTGGCCAAAAGACCAAGAAGTGATGTTTATGTTACTATCACTCAAAAAACATCTATGCTAAATTTCAGATCGGAATGGGAACTGCTTCTGTATATAGTTTTGTTAATCAAAAATAACAAAGAGAAAGGTAAAAAATATTACACTTGCATCTCATTCTCAAATTTCAAAGCAATGCAAAAGTTTTCTGTTGACAATAGTTTTTGTCAAAGTCGATAAAACAAAAACTTATCCAAAATTCAAGATTTTCCTATTAAAATTTATAAACCTGTCGTTTGAATTCTGCTCATTTGTATATTTTCGCAATGATAAATTCATTTGCACAAACTCCTAGCCAATATTCAACATGCGTGTGCTGACTTCATACTATAGGTGATTCTCAAGTTTTGCTATAAGACTATTCTATACCAGCAATTAATGATAGTTCCAGGTATTTTCTGACCAAAAACAAAAGTTATTCACAAAAAATACAATACTGCATGTTCTGTTTGATTTAAACTAACACAAAGTAGATCCCACTAAGGACCGCAAATATAATTTTGAAGCAACTTTACAAGTAGGGTCAGACAATACAAAAGGTCGATAAAATAACAGGAAAAATTGTCCAAAATACAAATACCAACTCTTCACCACGACCTTAACAAAATTTACCGAGGTTACCTCTTGGAACATGCGGTTTCTGAGCAATTTTAAAAGCGGTTTCAGAAAAGAAGAAATGTCAACAACAATTCGGAAGCTTGCCCCCAAAGTATAAATTTCATGACAATTTGTACAATACTGACGGAGATCACCCTGAAGAACTTGAATGACGAGTTTCAAAACAATGGCGAAAGGTTTCAGCACAGGGTGTTGTCTAAATGTCCGTCCCCAGGGGTGGGTAGGTGTTTCGTTGTATCGCTAATAAAGATATATTCTACCAACCTCTGGTGTTTCGGTCTTAAGTTAGCACTGCCCTGACAATCTTGCGTAAACGTTTTATCAACATGCTGCGTCTATTATCTGATGAGTTTGAGTGCCTAATTAGCCAAAGTAATCAAGAGTAAATTACTAATCTGTGGACGCTCTCACCAGATTATCACCGGATTAAATTTGACAAAGTCAATAACGAACGCACCAGCAAGGTATAACTTCAAAATTAAACGAACTCAAAAAACATAAACATGCAAATTTCACTGGAATTCGATAACACCTTAGATCACATAAAGAAACCTTTGTACCAATTTTTTCACCTAACATTTTAAACTACTGCTTGGAAGATTTTTCGTTTTAACCTCATTTGCATACATAGAAACTGACATAATAGTTTAAACAAATTCATATCTCAACCCCTGGGTTCACCAGTACATCAAATACCAAGATAATGTCATAGATGCTGTAGTTTTCAAGTTTAAGATGTGGACATAGATACATAGATACATACATAGATACATACATAGATACATAGATACATACATACATACATACATACATACATACATACATACAGCGAATGCAATTTGAGTTTCAAATCAGCCCGTCGATGTTACTTTCAATATTACTGCTGATTCTATGAATGATAATTATGACAAACTAATCCGTTCATAAAGAGGGACGATGTCTGAGACAATTTCGCCAAACATGAAAAAAGAACGATGTTTCATTGTGTACTTGCCCATTTAATTGCAATATGGCTACAAAACTCGTGTTGGACGCCATATATAGTTCATAAGGACCCGGTACCTCCCTAATTCACATATAAGAGACAATGTCAACCAAAAATGTCTTTTCTTGTTTTGTTTAGTTTCCATCGTCAAAAAAGATTGCATAGATCATGCATAGACGCATACATACATACATACATACATACATACATACATACATACATACATACATACATACATACATACATACATACATACATATGCAGGCATTCAGGTGGACAGACAGGCAGATAGACAGACAGACAGACAGAAACAGACAGATGCTGCTGACTTACCATATAAGTTATCTTTTGTAAATAAACAAAAGTACCTATACAAACTGTGAGCTTAAACGCACTGATAAAAACAGGCTATTGCCTGTGGTCAAAGGTCATTTTGTTCACAGCATTGTTCCGCCCAAGGTCTGCAGTGCCCAACAAAGAGTACAGACGTTTGACCTATTCATTGCAGTTAAAAAACAAGCATGAACTAGAAGGCATTGGTTTGCTCGTTGATCTCTGATTTTCATATTCATTTGGTAAGAGAATGGTTGAAATTTCATCGAGCAAAATTTGAACTAAAGTTTGAAGTTCTGTCATCGTTCTACCTGTTTATTCAAATAGTAGAGTGTGACAAAATGAAGACCTTAACCCATGTTTAACGGAACCATAACTGTACTTCGTCACTAAACCGCCAAAGTTGCATTCGTTCTAATTATGTAACGACTGCAATCTTTGTCTTTGGTCATCGTTTTTTCACAGTACATCGTCATTTTAAAATTTCGATTGTACTTCACATACTTTATTCACTGACAAACCCAGATCTGTCTCAAAAATTCGCATGTCATGACAAAACGCCGTCTTCATCGTACAGTCTTTCAATAATTTTTCAACATTATTTTTCGCACTCAGGCTTGTACAATCGACATGATACATTTTTCTTGAGTAAAACAAGACCGCTGTAGTGCATTATCTGGATGTATTTAGAAAAAAGACCCTATTAAAGTTGAAGAAATACTCACATTGTGTGTCACAGGTACGTAAACGTTCAGGAAGAGACAGTCCTCGCTCTGTGTCTCTAGATCTGGTATTACTTCAAGATGGTCGGGAGCTTGAATACAGACCGACCCAAACTTTGTTGCCCGATACACTCCATCCCAGCCCACTTTCGTCTGAGGTGGACGAAATCTCAGGTCACCAACTGGTGGTTCGGCGTAGGGTATCCCTTCATAGATTTGAATGGTGCGATTGATGTTTACATCCGGGTGCCAGAATATCTCAGACTTGCCGACGAGTTTTCCCGAAGCGATTTCAACCATTGGATCGTCAGCGAACACGAAACACAGGACAGCAAGGAAGACGGCAACACGACAGTGCGGCGCCCCGTCGGAAGCCATGTTTTGTCTCCGTCTTTTATACCGTGCATGTCTGCCCTTTGTCCCTTATATAAGGTCAGAAATGGGTCACGCATTCTCAGTGTTAGTGAATGCAAAGGCCGTCTACTCATACGTGATTCGTAAGTCATGTCTCTCTCGTGCAGTGCTATTCCGTTTACCCGGTCCGTTTATCATGCATGTGCGA
Organism: Ptychodera flava; assembly: GCA_001465055.1. Classification (NCBI taxonomy): domain Eukaryota; kingdom Metazoa; phylum Hemichordata; class Enteropneusta; family Ptychoderidae; genus Ptychodera; species Ptychodera flava. The sequence goes on along the minus strand of LD350358.1, from coordinate 58,141 downwards.
AACTTGCATTCATTTATGAAACCATTCTTCGTTGTTGGGTATCAGCATGGTTTATAATATCCCTTGATGAAAAGTTATAAGAGAACGGTAAGAGTACAAGAGGCATTTTAAACGTTTTCTTTTTTCGTTGAGCTCTGGCTCCTGGAACTGTCATATGAAGGATATACACATCATTACTACTGTAGTTTTGACCGCCCTCTTTCGTTCGCCTCATGTAGATGTTTGATCAGGCACATTTCGATAAAATATACACTAATGGCCCTTTTTGCCTTGCTGCACAACTTTGCTAATCACTTTGTAAAAAACACAGATATTTTTCACCAGTATTTTTTGCTAGTTTGTAGACCTCTGCTCCCCTCCCCCGATTATTGGGAAAAAAATTGCAGAGGTTGAGCGTCGTTGTTCTAACTCTTAGGTTTACACATTCGGGCTAATGTGCAGTGTCTCGGAAACTGTTATCCAATTGGTTGGCTGACTGAATTATACACTATAGGCTCCCTGGGTAGCTGTGAATAGTGACAATCGACCAATCAGATATAACCTTCCTAGCCAGGTGCACGCATCAGCAGCCAAATTCAGGGGATTCGGGCACTCGCTCGTGTTCAGGGAGCTACTCGACTCAGCGGGAAAAAAATCTTCAATCACATCTTGAAAGGGAGTATATTGCAGGCGTTAACAACCTGTTAACTTCTTGAAGTATGTGTGCACCAAAAATTAATTCCATTGCGGTCACAACGGGCGTTATGCCAAGCTTCAGAATGGCGTGTCTATTCCCGAAAATAATCGCAAACAGAGCCAATATTTGCAGACACTGAAAGTAAGCTGATCAATGGATGCTTCTCAAGACAGATAGGCAATTTATTACAGATATGGAAAATGACAATATGGCAAAACTTTATTTGATGTACGACATGGATTAGTACAAGGTCGATTATTAATCAAATTAAAAGTTATTATCATTTATGTATTTATTTATTCATTCATTTATTTGTTCATCAATTTATTTACTAAAGTAAATTTAATTGCTCATTTATTTAAAGTTTATTGCTAAAATATCAAATTGAAAGGCATGCACTCAATAAAACAACCAAAAGAAATATTTAGAATATATTGTTTTTTTGGTTTTTTTTTCACTTATCGACTTGTCGAGAAATGTCGATAAAATATATTGGTAAAAGTCGACAAAGAAACAAAAAATATATCAATCACAAAAAAAACCACGAAATCAGAATTTGAAAAGAATTCAGCAAATACATCGTTCAATAGAAGCTTCCGTTGGTAAGACATAAAAATTAAAGATCTAAGAACTATTCTTCAATCTGTGTTCCGCTTTGGTTTAAATGCTGATTCAAAACTTCTGTTGTTACGAGGGAAACAACTCAGAATGCGGTTTCCCGCTATCAATCGTACCGTTATTTCCTAGGGTTGTATCATTTGTCGACTTTCAGTAAATAAAATGTCGGTACGATACTGTGAAATTAAAATATAAAGAAATCAGCTGAATTTAAACGAGGAATGAGGCATGTCAACAACATGCAGTTTTAAGCCAAGTTCACGATAAGTTGGTGCGATCTTAAAACACAAGTAGTTAAGAAAAACTTGTCTTTAAACATTTCCATTTAATATATTAATACCTTTCAACTGGCGACCAAGCAACCGAAGAATCTTGACGCCCTACACACTCTCGGAAAATTTTATTCTAGAATCTCCGAGCAAAGGCTGAGCGATGCGTACAACAGCAATGCAGCCTTGGATCAACTGATCCAAGTTGTAAATACGTTTTGAGACAAAGTCAAGGATTGTATAGCTTCAAGATAATTAGTGATTTCGCTTTATTTTCTTATAAATGCGTGGAAACTGTCTTTTATGTCTCTGACCAGTCGAACTGTGCTTGATTGTATTACCATCTTTACTCCGAGACTTTTGAATGATATATCAACATTGTGTATGGGGTCAATGGGAGGGGAACCCTAATGCGGGTTCGGTCACAGGTTATCGTAACGTTGCTTGTATAGTCGTTCGAGGCGGGCGGCCGCGGGTCGCCGTTTAGACAACGCGGCGATCAGTAATTCGCAATCCTTGCAATGATGTAGCCAGCAAGTTCAAAACTAGTTACCGGAGCTATTCTCCAATACTAAAATCACCGGAGGAGTCTTCAACTTCACATTCAACATCCTGGCCACAGGGAACAACTCTGAACAGCGTCTTTCTTCGCCAGCTGTCCGTGCACCACCGTGTTTAACCGTAAATCTGACAGCAGTACCGTCTAATTTCGTGCACAATTTTGAAGTTTCAGTCATTTGAATTTTTACTACAGTTGATTTTGTTACTCTAAATACCAATTTTGTTCACATGTATTAAAAATATTTAAGATTTCTGTCATGAAACTTCTTTGTTTGTGTCTGTTTTTGTTGTCTTAGTCAAGACGGAAATACAGTGCTGTGACTCGGTACACTGCATCAAATATTTGCATATGTATAGTAGAAAGTTTCCCTTAGCCAATCAGTGAGCTCATATCTGAAGAAAGTTCAATGAAAGCATATCAATGCACACTATATAGAATCTATATGCAATCAGGCCGTCGCGATTACCTTTTTTTCGACTGCTCTCGATAAAATCGGGGAATATATTAAAACCCATAGCCTTGGAGGGTACTCTGTGGCGTCTCGAAGGTATATCCCTCATGATACGGTGTATTCTACCTGTAATTTTCATCGCTTCGCTGGGGAAAGTACTGGCGGCATAATACACCGTATCCCTCCGGAAATACCTTCAGAACGCCACAGAGTGCCATCCAAGGCCATGCGGTTCTGTCATATTATTCTACTTTGGCAACTAGACCTGTATATAACGTGGTTAAATAGGGCCTTTGTCTATTCTGCATCATGTTTTACCTGTTATTTTGCCGATATGTGTCTATTTCTGCATCCTGTTTTACCTGTTATTTTTCCAAAATGTGTCTATTTCTGCATCCTGTTTTACCTGTTATTTTTCCAATATTTGCATGGTAAAATGACAGCAATAAATAATAAATGTTACATAGGACAGATGTAAAGAAATAAAAGTCTGTAACAATATTTACAAAATATATATCCGTAACTTTATTCCTTCTCTGATATAAACCATAAAGAAAACAGGGGTTAAACTAGTAAAATTGTGATTAAACAAATTACAACAACTTTGGGGAGAAAATGTGGTCGTTTCATCGTATACGGTTTTGTAACATTTCATGGTTGCAAAACGTAATGTACCGGGTATGTCAAGTATAAGTGATGCAAATAAATATCTTATTTGCTCAGGAACTAAACAAAAATAAATTCTATTTAAGAAATGGACACAATATCGAAATAGAAAAAGTATGAAAACACTTAAAAGAAACTACCCCCAGTCTTATTTAGTAGTTTCAAACTAGCGATGTCATAAAAATAAAGTAAAACTAACGTACATGTATGTGGTTTAACTTAAAAAAAACCCTGACGTTAAGAAAACTAAATCAGAGCTTAACTCATAAACACCGATAGCATCAGAGATACACAGCACCTGCTAGCTTTAACAAGTGTAACGCATATCTCAGTGTTGACAACATGATTGTGACATGTTCTGCATCACAATCAATGTTTCTACAAAGGGTAACTTTATCACAGTGATGTTTCAGGGACAATACAGTGTAAGTTTGAATTTTATTTGCCTTCTCTTCATTCCAATAAACATTTATATTACCTTTTACCTCTCCCTGAACATTGTTGAAGTATAAAATAGTACCATTGCATACAATATGTAAAAAGTAAAATATGTAAAGTCATTGTTGACACATTTATTGAATCCAAACTTGACTGTGTTAAAAAAAGCTGTAAATCACAAAAAAACATGCAAATTCGATAAGTACTGATCTACGTGTAGCAGACAGAAAGTCTTGTTATCATTTTTGAGAGTTTACAACTATTTTCCGATATCAGCAGCACAAAATCTTACTTTGACTTACAGAACAAAATCTCATAAAGGTAAATATAAACATAACAGATCCCGAGTAAACTACTTCTTTGTACTTGATTTGTTCATTCAAAGAACAATTTCAATGAAATCGAGTAAAGGATATACTTAAACGGAAGTTCTGGAAAGCTGAATAGCTCAAAATGATCACTTAATATGCAAAAATTATTATGTATAAATAAATATGGTTGGCATATTAACTCTCCCCCTACCGAATCATAAAAACAAAAAAACAGGCAAATATACACACATTTACAATGAGTCTACCTTAAGGCTATTTTAAGTAGTAAAACAATGTTCGTGGCGAATGCTAGCGTCAAAATATAGCTGTAATGATGATCAACATAACATTGTTTATTCTGGATGCTTATTTTATGATTCCTAAGGTTTAGTTGGCAATATGTATTAAGAACTGCAGCGTGTGGCATAGGCAAATTTAGTGGGTTTTTCACTATAACTATAGTATAACAAATCACCTGTAAAGACTAGAATCCTACTGGAAAGTTTGACTCTTCACATGATATCTAATGATCCAATTAAACGATTGACTGTGTACCCCAACTTTCTGTTATGATAACCACTTTCTGTTATGATAACCACAGCATGGCTAAGTTGTATTTAATGTGAGCAGTTAAATCCCTTCAAGTTCATATTGACTCATCATATAAGTAAATATAACGTAAGGGTTATATACCAGTGCTCATACTTGCTGACACTACAGTTTTTGGAAAGGTTGCTGCACCTCAGCTAGACATAGCTTGATGAAACAGTCCGAGAATTACTACCCCTCAATGAAAAGAAACTTTCACAAAATATTATCGTGCAAAAATCGGATTCATACAGATTTCAAAACGTAGCAGTTTCTGTGCGAGGGCAATAAACATGTTCATGAAACTATGATAGCGTTACTGTGGCCGATTACTGTTCGGTTCACCTTTCCCTACTTTAGCCTTGGATGCTGTATATATAATACAATCATATCTCATGGCAATGAAAATAAAGAAGCAATGTTTGCTTAAATTGTCTTAAAGAAAACATTGGTAATTTCTCTCCATAACAAATATTTAAATAAATGGTACTAGTCCAGATGAGAAGCGTTCCAAATTAAAGTACAGAAATACATTAGCAAATTTACGATTTAACAAATGTAATTAATTAGTCAGTTAGAACATGTTCTTAGGTAATAAAAATACAGCAATTATACGGTGTCGCTCAAATTTGATCAGAATTGGTATATACCAGTATGGTTATCAAAGATCAACAATAAATATTGTTTCTATCTGTCCATGCCAGTGCTAGAAAATTCTAGGTTAATGTTATGACATTGATTTCTGCACAGTACAACCAGAAAAACAACAAGAAATATTTAAACCAGAAAAAAAAAGAATGACAAAAGTAAATAAGGTCTGAAACTTTCGGTACTGGATTTCAACTTTAGCAATATGCACAGCACTACAGCTAGCCCCTCGTAGTTTGAGCATAGACAGTCTTCCCCCCTCTACTGTCTATGGTTTGAGCAGGTCTGTTAATATGTAACAGTTCATAAACAATGACAGGAAAATGACTCAAGCCTGTTTCAGACACTGGCCATCACTCCTGCACGTTTGCAGGATTTCCCTTTCTCTTACCTCATTAGCACATTTTTGACAACGACATGTTCATTTGAACAAATTCATATCTCAACTCCTGCATCTACCTGTACACCAAATACTGAGATTGTAGCTTTATGATTGGCTGTATGGGAGCACATACATACCAACAAACATACATACATACAGACGCCACCGACTCATCATATAAGCCCCTTTTGGTATTTATATACAAAACCAAATATGAACTAAAATGGGTTTCACAACGAAAATGAGTCACTCTGAGAGTCTACAAAAATTGTCATCACAGAAATGCCTCAAACCACTAAATATTCTTTCCATGGAGGATACACACTTGCAATATGGATGCAATATTTCAGTTTTTTCATTTGAAAGGGGTACTAGAATCATGAGATGTAGAGATCAAGCATATTCTTAATATCCATCATCTCAAGTGCTTCATCAATACACTTTTGACCATGGCTTCCTATATCATTTTGACCAAGATTGAGATAATCCATATATTCAAAACAATCCATTTGTTTACTCAGACTGTCTACACCATTATCGCCAATTTCGTTGTTGCTAAGATTTAAATGCCGCAGCCATTTCAAGGACTCTGCTTTTTCGCTCAGACTCTCAACACCAGCATCCCCTATATGGTTATTACTGAGATCAAGATGCAGCAGTGTTTCTATGTACCCAATTCCTTCACTCAGACATTCAACACCAATGCTGCTAATGTCGTTGTTACTTAGATCAAAGTGTTCAAGCCTAGTCATAAACTCGAGTCCTTTACTTAAACTCTCTATACCCCTATCACCAATATTATTTCCACTTAAATTGAGATGTTTCACAAAATCCTTGTTCTCCATCCCTTCCATCAAACACTCGGTGCCATCATCTCCTATATTGTTATTGCTAAGATCAAGGTGCTCCAACAACACATGACCTTGTATTGCTGTACTTAAATTTTTAACTCCATCCATTCCGATCTTGTTGTTACTAACATTCAGGTGTTTTAACCATTCCAAGGAATAAATAGCAACACTTAAAATATCTGCACCGCTGTGACTGATATCATTGTAACTGAGATCAAGATATTCAATCCAACGAGAATTTGAAATTATTTCACTCATAATCTCTGCGCCAACATCCCCGATGTCATTATGACTGAGGTCAAGGTACTCTAATGAAGTTATGCCCACCATTGATTTACTCAAACTATTCGCACCGACAAACTTGATGTAATTGAAACTGATATCAAGATGCTTCAGCTGTGTCAAATTTCTCATAGCTTTACTAATGCTCTCAATTCCCTTTTGTCTAAGGTTATTATTGCTTAAATTTAAGACTGTAAGCCCTGTTAATACTTGCATCCCTACACATAAACTCTCTGCACCATCTTCTCCGATGTTATTGTGACTAAGGTCAAGCTTTTCCAAACAATTCATTTTCATTAACACTTTCCCTAGACACTGCGCACCATCTCTCCCAATATTGTTATGGCTGAGATTTAACTGCCTTAGCCAAGTCAATTCTTCAAAGCTCTTAATACCTACAGCTCCTATTTTATTATGACTAAGATCAAGTTGTTCAAGGCAAGGCATGTTCTTTATCACCTTACTTAGACACTTTGCGCCTTCTTCCCTGATATTGTTTTTGCTAAGCGTCAGTTGCCTTAAGTTGACCAATTTTCCCAAGCACCATAGTCCAGTTACTTCGATGTTGTTTTGGCTGAGATCCAACTGCTGCAGCTCTTTGAGACCCTCTACCCCTACACTTATTAAACTTTTCACACGTGCATCACCTATATTGTTGCTTCTCAAGGTAAGATTACGGAGGAAGACCAGATTGTTCAAACCGTTGCAAAAGTATTCAAATTCATCATCTTTCCAAATTTTGCTTTCAATCACAATATTTCTTACATTCCTCAAATCGGTCACAAATTTTAACTTGTCAAGGGTTAGTTTACTGGCATTAAGATCCAATTCCTTTCTGTCATGCCTTACTGTGTCTTTGATATGTGGTAGAATATATTTCAGTGTTGTCAAATTCTGAGACACATTGACAAGTTTCTGTTGCTCTTCTGGTACACTTTCAAGCAAGCTCATAATGCCTTTGACACTGATCTTGGTGTCATGTAGGTTCGCATACCTTAAATTTCTAAGTAAGGGTAGTTTAAAACCCAAGTGCCCAATGACATCATCACCTAACTGATTGGAGCTGATGTCTAAATACTTTAACAACAACAAATGACCACAACTCTCGGCAAGCACCATTCCAAGCTCTCTAGAGATATTACACTGCCTCAGATTCAAGTTAACCACATTCTTAAAGAAAGCTAAATTCGTGCACAACACGTGTACATTGTCAGCTGATGCCTGAGTCATATCCAATCCCAACACATTGTCAAAACTATCTCGTACATGTTTGACATCATCTAAATGTTTTAATTGTTTTGACCTTTCTACAAGATCACCGGCCTTCTTAACAACCTCTTTACACTCTTGTAATTTTTCAAGGCTATCTTCAAGTCCATTGCTATCCAAACGTACGTCAACTTCACCGTGCAGTTTCAGTAATTCAACACTACCTAGGCTACCTAACTTGTTATTTCTCATATCAAGTTTCTCAAGAAATGGTACACATTTAACTGATCTAATCATAACACTTGCAAACATGGGGTCCAAATGATTATTTGATAATTCTAAAACTTTGAGTTTTAAAATAGCAAGGTTATCCAGCATCGTTTCCATCAGCTCTTTAATAAAGTTTTCACAAAATCCACCCAGACTTAGAGACTCCAAGAATGGCAGTGATGAGAGAACTTTGACTAACTCCTGTGTTGTTTTACTATCAATATGACCACACTTTTCTTGTGTTGCTTCAATCTTGACATACTTTAGAACAGGTTCACCAAACCCTTTGCTACTTTTATACTTCTGTATAGTTAAAAGCCTGTGAAATGCTATGTATCTGGCTACCATATGCAATTCAACAGAATTTCTCACTTTGATGCTTACAGAAGATGTAGGATTTGCCACTAGCTGGTTGAGAACTTTTAGAACCGTTGAATCACGTGGCATTTGTTTATCAAAATCAAACATGATATTCTTAATTAGTGATGTATTACTAAAGATGAATTCCACGGCTTCAATATCATAGAGAGAAATTGATTCTAGTTCTGTTTGTGACAAATTTAGACCTTGGGGAATCAACAAACTATTGGCAGTTCTTAGAAACTTTGTTGGATATTTAGTTTCCAGAAGACAGCCTCCTTGCAGACCAAAGTGTTTAAATGTCACAGGATACGTCTTCATCACACAGTTTGTCAAAACACTGATGAAGAAATCCGCTTTCACATTCAGTATGCCTGATACATAGTACAAAACAGTTGGAAAGGATTTCACAAAGATCTCAATGACACCTACTTCTGAAAAATAATTCTGGCTCCTACTGAGATGCATAGCAGCAGCGTAAAAAGACAAAATGTCATTTATTAACATGAACTTATTGCCATGAGTTTTCTCAAGTAAGCCAAAAAGATATGCTTCATTATAAGGATCAGCAAATTTTAGCTCGGCGGTCCCTGTTCGTAAAATATTACTGAATACATACTTTCCTATTTCACAAAACCTATCGTGCACCGTTTTCTGAACATTACCTATTTTACGCTGATGTTTCTCACAGTATACATTTACATGATGCATAATTGCCCATTCAGTTGCCTCTGTCAAAGTCGATGGCAAAGTGTACATATTCTCACGCCAGTAAGATACAACTGAAGGAAAGAAAAACTCATCAAATCTCAATTGACTGACTATATGATGATACCTTGACTGTGCTATCAAGTACTTTGCTTGGTTTTCTCCAACATGTTTCGAGACATATTTCTCCCATTCACCATATGCTGTAGTCCTCATCCAAGTCTTCTGTGGAGCAGTGTACACAGCCGACATATCTGTCAATAAGAAAAGTAGACTTACCAATTTCTGTCAACAGTCATTGTGAAGGCGTAACTTTTAATTACAATAAAATCAATACAGTGTTTTAAATAGCAAATAGGCTATATGATTATATTAATTAATTTCATTTGCTTTGGATGACGAAATCACAATAAAATCAAAATGTTACTAATTGAGAAGATTTTAGTGTAAGCTATATGATTAAAATAAAATAGAATGATAAATATATGTAATAGGTAATCCTCTGCGAAACTTAGCCAGCCTTTAACACCTAAAAATTAAGGTCGGTAATGACAAAACAGCTTTTGCATGAACTTATTAACTTAATTATGAAATTTAGCCAAAATTTCACCAACAATTAAACATATCCTTATAATTAAAATCACAAAACAAAAAACCATAGAAAAAAGCCATGGGATAAACGGTTTTGCCAAATATCTTGTAACTAGAGGCTTGGCACACTTTTAGATGATCATCCAAATGCTAGATTACCTTAAAAAGTCAGATTTGCTCTATTAAATTTTAAAGTTATGAGCAAATTGGTCTATAGATGGATATATGGACACACAGAGACTGGGTGAGTTACGACTTTGGGCTGTTAATGTTCCTTCAGCACATACTGGTCAAATTGGCTGGTCAGATTATATTCTTAATTGCCGTATCTGTGACTCTACACCTATACAAAATCATTGATGATAATTCACAAAACCTAAGATTACACTAAAAGGGGAAAAGGGTTAAATAGTAACTTCTTTTACCAAATGGATGAGATTGATGAGAAATATGCACAAGCGGTAATGATTCCTTAACAGCATTATTATAACTTGCTTGAAGTTAAACTTTCTTCAGCTATTTACTTTCACTGTACACTTAAAGTATTAATTGAAAAACTACTTAAGTTATGTGGTCCTTACCATGAAGTATTTCCTTGACAAGCTCATATTCCTTCTTATCAATCTTCAGTCTGATTCTGGCAGTACACCCAGCTTTCTCTGCAAGGGCTCTCATCTCTGGTGTTATTAGAATACCACTCATGACGTGCTCAACATCAGCTGCTATGTACTCCTGCCAAAAATGGTCAATATCTTGTTCTGAAAGGAAACTTAACATGAACTGTAAGGAACCATCAGTAATTGCATCTAGCCTTGCCTTAAAATTATCATAGGCTTCATATAACTCTTTCACTAAATCTGGGCTATTTCTAGCCATGATTTTCTTTTTCTCAAGCTCATAAAGTTCCTTGATTTCAGCCAATAACGTTCCCCTCTTTTGAATCTTGAACTGTTGTTGGTCTCTCTCTTTTTGAAGTTCAAATTGCTGTCTTTCTCTTTCCATCTGGTGAGCAGTCTCCATCTTCATCTTTTTTTCTTCGAATTCAAGATTTGCTTCACAGAGGAGAGCTGTGGACAAAGACAACATGAAAAGGTTATTCAATAACAATTACTGTTAGAGTTATATCTTTCCTTCAGTAAAATGGGAACAAAATTTTAATACAACTAATATTATTTCAACAAGATAACCTGAACTATATATTAGGAAACACGAATTAGAGAGATATTTGAGAAAGTTATCTACTATACTAGTCTCTTTCAAGCTCTTGACTTTTCCATCACTTTCTCATATTTTCCAAATGTATTAACACAGTGCAATCTTAAGACCTTGTTGAGATACACGGTACAAAGCTGTACAATAAACTTAATGGTCCAAGAGTTAAGCAAGGTATTCCTTTTCAACAACTGAATGTTAGTGTTGATAGAATCCTTAATACAACGACTTCATTGTTACAAGCGCTATGCTGATGACATAAGAAAAAAATGTAGTCTAATTTCGATATAATGATTTGACTTGCTACAATTTCTGATCATGTTCACACGCTCTATTTGACAGTCTTGAAGTGAAAAAATAAACTGTATGTTAAGAGACCATGAATGGCATTTGTTTTTTCTACTACTAACACCTAGACTGTTTCTAGGGCAGAATTAAACATTTTGGACCATGCACTAATGAACCTATACTGTGACATTAAAAAATATAAATGGGACAAAGTATTATTTTGAAGATCTCTTAAGCTAGACAGTTTACTTGTATGTCAATTGACTATGGGAGGTCTTTGGTGGACGCAAAAAAAACAAAAAAAACTTGTTGCTGTTAGCTTGGCATTTTGCAATCACTTTTGTCAAACTACATCAAATGGCAAAGTATATGAATTACACTTTTGAAAGAGGTTGTCAAAAGCTGCCTTTTTTAGAACCCTGGAATATTTCTAACTGAGAAAATCACTATCTGAAATTTGAAATCCTACTGAGCCCAAATATATATGAAAGCAGTTTTTATGGCTGAACAGCTTACTTGGCATAAGTGGTCGTTTCCTCGCTATTACTGGTGCACTCTGGGCTTCACTTGCTGATGCTTCGTGTAGAAAAACTGGTGACTCTGGACTCGCTGTGTGAAAGCAGGTAAGATAAGATGTTTTTAGAAGTGAAATGTCAAGTATCTATTTACAGGAACAACGCAATTTTCAAAACAACACATATAATGTAACGGCATGTGAATATCTAAGTTTTGACCTCCGTAGGATTTGCAACTTACTGTCAATCTTTGAATGCTCGCTAAAGCCATTTGCAACATTAAATGTCAGTTTGAAGCCATCCATAGTCAATCGAGCTTCTAGACCAAGAATATTTTTTAAATCTTGTATATTTTTGCTGGAGGTAAGTGTAGAACAATCAAGTCTGAGAGATCCGTTAAGTGAGGGCAGGGTTCCTCAATTTCAATCTACAGTTTAAAGTTATGGACAACTTTTAATGTCATATTTATATCATTACAAAAGTACTTCATAACTTTAAATGAGGATTCGTTCAAGGAAATTATTTGTATTTTGCAGATTAATAACACATTCTGGGCTTGTGATGAGTATAGTTGTATAAATCCTATTTTTTCACGAATAACAGAATATGCTTGACGTGATAATTGCGTTACCATTCGTATTTAACATTTTGTGACAGTCTTGACGTCACTATAATTTTCCTGCACCGAACAAAGAAAATATTAGAGGAAAATATGTTACTTAATCTTACTTGTTTTGTTTTTTACATTCATTCACATTGACATGTTCTTAGTGTTATGGCTGTTATGCGTACCTGGCTGAGGTGAGAGTGATTGTTGAGAAGATGTGTCTTCAATAGAACCTATGCCGTCATCAGTTGAATGTCTGTGGGGAGGTGTTGAAGCCGCAGTAACTGAAGAAAAATAGAGTACAGATATTGTTACCACGTTTTGATTTTTATTTGAATGTTTCTGTGAGTGAATTATGTTTTGAAGCGCCTTGTATCATTGTTACACTTTGTAGCATTTGAATACCCTGTACAGGAACACCCCGAGAAATTTTTAAATGTCACCATCGCAGTGTTTTAAATTCATATCCAATCTCTCTGCCACTGTCATAATTTCCAGCACTCGGGCATTATTGTCATTAATATGGCACTGTAAAATCATGGCAATCAAAGTTGTCAGGCGGTTACACTGACCATGTGTGACAGCCACCAAACTGCAATCACTTAAATTCACTGTTAAATTAACTCGGTGTTGCTAATTTGACTTGAATACAGCAAGCTATCATAACCTATTGGTTTATAATAATAGAACAGACTAAATCACATAGTTATACATGCACAAACAAATTCAACAGATATATACCTTAATGCCAAGTATTTATGAAAGTTTGCACAATCACTGCATATCATACCTGAGACAGGTTGAGGATAAGGTTGTGATTTAGCAAAATAGGCTGTGAAGTTTCCCTGACTTTCATTGATTTCAGTGTGACCTTGGAATGCATTCTTCAACTTCCTGGTCACACCAACGGTCTCAGGTCTGTTCAGCATCTTACTTATTTGGTCTGACAAATCATCGACAGTAGGTTCATAAAGGAAGTACTCTGCCCGATCACCACAGATTTTCTTAAGAAAGTCTACCATGGCAGTTCTCCTTGGAACCAACACAGGAAGTCCAGCAGCTATGGCCCACAATGCCTCCATTCCAAATGGCTCATCAGGTGGTATTACAAGTACACTGCTTTGTTGAAGGTCCCTGTATATTTCATCTTGAGAGCCGTAAGGAGGATAAGTGTTGGCTTCTATGTAAGTATTGTTTAAATTGTTGTTTAGAAAGTTTGCAGTGTCACTGAGATCAGCTGCTGATGTTATACGAACAAACCACTTTGGAATATTTGCACACATAAATTTAAACCCAGCTGCTGTTTTACCAACTGCAGCAGAAAGAACTTTGAACCTTGCGGTCTCAACTTTTTTGTCTGTTATCACTGTAAGTATTTGTTTAAGGTCACTTGTTGTGGACATTTGATCTACGTTTAGATCAAAGAAGAAATTCTCTGATCTTGGAATGTAAAGTTCATGCTTCATTTGAATATTAGTTGATTGGTAAAGTCTTGTGTATTCCTTGAAGACAGTAGGTATGACAGAGAAAACAGCGCCTGCTGCTTCGGCAATTTTCACGTGTCTGTCTCTCAAATCAGCTGATGGAGTTTCATGATTTATCAAAACAATGTCTGAGTTTTTGAAACAGCGTTTCCTTAGTGCAGATGCACAAAGGAATGATGTTGACGACTTTATATGTTCAACAATATATTCAACATTCTGAAGCTCAATCAGGTTTGAGAAATATTGGTCAGGTGATAGAAGCCATTTGTAACATGGTTCATCATTTTCACATGCATCTATGATGTCATCGCTCAAGCATGGCAGTATGAGTTCAACTCCACAGTCAGCAGCATCTTTCTTTTCTTCTTCAGTTGCCTTCAAAACAACACAGCAGATCTTCTTTTGTCTGTTTTGTGCTGCAAGGCTTGCAAGTTGACAGTTGAGAGCTGACACTGTGTCGCCAATACGAGACCATCTTTCAGCCAGGAATAAAGATGTCATTTTTTATTTACCTGTATAAAATGAAAAGGAAAAAAAAAATAAGTGGTGGTCATACATCGCTCACTGTTAATGATAAAACACATACATTCGTTTGCCCCATGTTGGGTAGTTGTATTTTTCTACATTATCATTAAGTAAGATGTGTTTTCAATGACATGAAGCAAAGATATTTATACCATGTCATACAGCAAATATTGCTGGATGAAAATAATATCATTTACGTTTAGAGCAAAGACAGTATTACCAAAATATAGAGTAATTTGTTTTTCTGGTCGTAAAATATGCACGGTGATCCCCGATTTTTATTCTTAATTTGGATTGTGTTTGTAAGTCATTTTCTCGGTGCGAACTACTTTAATTCAGCTTCTGTATGGTATGACCCTGAATGACCCCATTTCAAACATGACTACGCCTAACAAGTAACGTGAAAACTATGCTACTATGACAACCGTTTTAAGACTCAAGCACAAACGGACCTTAGCACGCTTTTGTGAAACATATGTATAGTAGATATCCAACTTTCATGGAAAAAATAGCTTGTGTACAGTCGCCAAACAAAAATCGATCCCTTACAACTTCATATACAAGGAAGTACGCTTTAATCATGGCCGCTCTAAGCCTAAAATATATACCGGTACAATCATACGACCGCTCTGATTGCAATAACGAGATACTCACCTAAGAGTTACCAGCGATTTTAAAGTTGCACAGAATTCTCATATCAAGGTCAATGCTTCGAAATAGCTGCCTTTTCGCAAAAATAATCATAAAGTAAACACCGTCGCTCGATCATCAAGATCTTCCCATTCTGTACACAGGTACTAATTGGGGATTTCCCGGAAATGCGCCCTCTACCGTTCTCTGCAAAAGAGAAAGAGAAATGGACGAACATTCCGTGATTGATATGCCATAATAATCTTTACTTTACCGAAGTCGTACCTCGGAAGGGCCCGAGCATGCGAGGGTCCGTACGCCGTACGACCAATACTCCGTGGGCTAGAGGGGCCCACCGTGCACCCCCATAAACCTATTACATTGGTATTTTTTTATGTTCTTTGGGATCTGCTGAACTAGAAAAAGGATGTTAACATTGAGTATTTTGGGATGCACTACCTGTCTGCACTGTTTTTTGATTTGTATGTACTGCAAAAAATGGCGAAAAATGGGTATGGGTAGGGGATAACATATCCTCACCTAAATTAAGTAAACTTGAATAAAATAGCACAAATCTTACATTTTTGGAAAGCTCAGATACTGCTCTTTCTGAGAAACACCAACGTTAGCAAAATTAATTTGTGTACATAGAATAGGACGACTTTAAAATTATTTTTGTTGACAATTTTGAACTTTTTTTACCCCAAATACCATGTGACAATTGTGATATACTTTTTCTTAAGCAAAATTTTGACATCTTTTTGTGTTTACATTATTTATTACTACATATTAAGCAAGAAAAAAAGTGTTAACATTAGATATTTAACTATACACTACTTCTCTAGAGTCAATTTTGAATTGAGTGTATCTGTATGGGGTGTGCAAAAGCTAGGAGTAGGGGTACAACATTCTCTCCTTGATGACGTAAACTGGCTTGAATGCCATACACCTCATAGTTTTAGAAAGCCTAGATACTGGTCTTTCTAAAATGCATAAGATTTTAGTAAAAAAAATATGACGTCATAGCATTGGATAACTTTAAATCGATTTTTTCTGGTAATTCAGTACTTTTAACCAAAAGAAATTACGATAATTATTGTTTCCTCCGAATTAGGAAAATCAAACAGATTTATGGATGTTACTTACTAATTGCAATGTGCTGAAGAAGAAAATAAATGTCAAAATTGGGTATTTACAATGCATTATTGTCTCTAGTCACTAAAATTGCATGTTTTGCTTCACTGGTATATCGTGAATGGGCATTTAAATGCAAAGAACTAATGCACAGCCCTAAAAAGAAGACTTAAAAACGCGCACACATAGTCATATTGCCATTTTACCCCTAAAGTAAATAGATTGTTCATGACTGCATATTTTTATAATTTAGTTTTTTAATATTTTTCTTTAAAATAATTTTCATAAGACGTATTTGGAAAATTGTCTATGCCTCCATGCCTTATTTATACAACAAGCATTACTAACAATCTATTAGGCCGTGGGCTAGAGAGGCTGTCTACGTGCACCTCCCCCCAACCCCAAACCTCACAGGATAACAAACCAGCATTTTTCAGAAGCCTTGGGATCCCTAAAATAAGAAATAGGATTTTAACAGACAAAATATAGGGATTCAATAGCTGTTACGGTCATGCTTTGAAGGGTACCGCAAAATCACGATTTTGTGACCCACATGGATTTTTTTCAAACCTGTCTTCTTGTATGTCATCTGCTGAGCTTACTGCTTAACTTGACCGAGCTTATAGGGTATCATTAGAAAGGTGATTTATTCTTCTTGAAAATTGCATATAGCAATATGCAATATCTTCTATAGTTTTCATGAATAAGGGCCATAATTTACCCCGTACCCCAAAGGTTATGTCGCAAATTACTGTCAAAACTAATCTAAATCCTACCAATTATTTACCTAGACATAATACAAAGGGCAATGCTGTGTATTAACGTTGTGTTATTTGCTACATGTACATGTTAGAAACTTGAAAAAAACTTTTGACAGAAAAAAATATTGGATTCCTGTAGCTTTAACAGTCATATTTTGAAGGGTACCACAAAATCACAGTATTACTGACTCGCATTTGTTTTTGTTAAACCTGTCTTCTTGTAAGTTTTCTCTGAGCTTATTTTGTACATAACGAGGCAAATGGGCTGTCGTTAGAATGTTATTTTACTCTTTTTAAAAATGATATATTGGAATATGCAATACCCTCTATAGTTTTCATCAAATGAGACCAAAACTTACCCCATACCCAAAGTTTTATGTCGCAAATTACAGTCACAACTACTCTCACATTCTAACAATTATTTTCCTAGACACTTTACAAAAGGCAGTGCTTGGTATAAAATATATTTTATTTGGTACAGGAACATGTCAAAAATATGAGATAGACTTTAAACAGACAAAATATTTGGATTGAATGACTGTTACTTGCATGTTTTGAAGGGTACCGTGAAGTCAGAGTATTACCGACTAGCATATGTTTTTGTTAAATGTGTCGTCTTGTAAGTCATCTGCTGAGCTTACTTTTGACCATAGCCTAGCTCAAGGGCTGCTATTGGAAAGACAATTTATTTGGCTTTAAAATGACATATTGTAATATAAAATATATTATATAATTCCCATGAAATAAGGAGGAACCTTACCCCTTACCCCAAAATTTTATGTCGTTAATTACTGTCAAACTAGCATTTAACTTCGATTAATTCTATAAAAAAGACAAACTTTGTATGAAACCTATTTCATTTGTTACATAGACATTTCCAACTATGAAAGATACCATTAACAGGATAATTATTGTGATTTAATAGCTGCTAGCATCATGGTTTGTAGGATAGAAGGATATATGTTGCTGAAACCCGTGAAATTTTATTAAACATGTTTCCATGAAATTTATCTGCCAATCTTTATTTTATCCGTAACCGAGATTGTAGGGTATCATTACAAAGATTTTATCACTCTTAATTTTAGCATATCATAAAGTGCATTATCATTTCAAGTTGTAATGAAATAGCAAAAAACTTAGCCCGGCCCTTAGTTTTATATGCAAATTATATATGTTTGAAAACTTTGCAGTTTGCGAATTTGGGATGTGGGGTAAGTTTTGGTTTTATTTCATGAAAACTATTGAAGATATTGCATATTACAATATGTCATATCAAAGAAGAAAAATATACCTTTCTAATAATACTCCAATACCCAAGTTATGTTAAAAAAACGCTCAGCAGATGACTTACAATAAGACGGGTTTAACAAAAACGTATGCGAGTTGGCAATACTGTGATTTTGTGGTACCCTTCAAAATATTACTGTTACAGCTACAGCGTCACAATATTTTTTCTGTTAAAAGTTCCTTTCAAGTTTCTTACATGTACCTGTAGCAAATAAACTAAATTTAATACAAATCATTGCCCTTTGTATTTTGTCCCGGTAAATAATTTGTAGAATTTGAGATTAGTTTTGACAGTAATTAAGAAAATAAAACTTTGTGGTATGGGGTAAGTTGTGTCCTATTTCATGAAAACCATAAACGATATTGTATATTGCAATATATTATTTTAAAAAAGAGTAAATTAACTTTCTAATGATGCCCAACTTGCCACGTTTTGTTAAAAAGTAAGCTCAGTAGGGGGACTTACAAGAAGACAGGTTTAACGAAAATGTATGTGAGTTGGCAATACTGTGATTTTGCAGTACCCTTCAAAATATGACTCTTACACCCACAGCATCCGGATATTTTTCTGTTAAAAGTTTATTTCAAGTTTCTTACATGTACCTGTATCAAATAAAAACAAATTTGATACAAAGCATTGCCTTTTGTATAATGTGTAGGTAAATAATTGGTAGAATTTAAGATTAGTTTTGACATTCATTTGCAACAAAAAACTTTGGGGTATGGGGTAAGGTTTCTCCCTATTTCATGAAAAATATAGAAAATATTGCATATTATAATATGTCATTTAAAAGTCAAATAATTTGTTTTTTGAGCTATAGTAAAAAGTAAGCTCAGGAGACGACTTACAAGACGACATATTTAACAAAAACATATGCGAGTCGGTAATACTCTGACTTCACGGTACCCTTCAAAACATGCAAGTAACAGTCATTCATCCAAATATTTTGTATGTTAAAAGTATAACTCATATTTTTGACATGTCCCTGTACCAAATAAAATATATTTTATACAAAGCACTGCCTTTTGTAAAGTGTCTAGGAAAATAATTGGTAGAATTTGAGAAAAGTTTTGACTGTTATTTGCGACATAAAACTTTGGGGTATGGGGTAAGTTTTGGTCTCATTTGATGAAAACTATAGAAGATATTGCATATTCCAATTAAACAAGAGTAAAATAACTTTCTAATGATGCCCCATTTGTTTCGTTGTGTTCAAAATAAGCTCAGCAGAAGAGACTTACAAGAAGACAGGTTTAACGAAAACAAATGCGAGTCAGTAATACTGTGATTTTGTGGTACCCTTCAAAATATGACTGTTACAGCTACAGGAATCCAATATTTTTTTTGTCAAAAGTTTTTTTCAAGTTTCTAACATGTACCTGTAGCAAATAACACAACGTTAATACACAGCATTGCCCTTTGTATTATGTCTAGGTAAATAATTGGTAGGATTTAGATTAGTTTTGACAGTAATTTGCGACATAAACTTTGTGGTATGGGGTAAATTATGGCCCTATAACTATAGAAGATATTGCATATTGCTATATGCCATGTTCAAGAAGAATAAATCACCTTTCTAATGATACCCTATAAGCTGGGTCAAGTTAAGTAGTAAGCTCAGCAGATGAGGTACAAGAAGACAGGTTTGACAAAAACCAATGTGGTTCACAAAATACTGATTTTGCGTTAACCTTCAAAGCATGACCGTAACAGCGATTGAATCCCTATATTTTGTATTTTAAAATCCTATTTCTTATTATAGCGATCCCAATGCTTCTGAAAATGCAGGTTTGTTATCCTGTGGGGTTGGGGGAGGGGGGGGAAGGTGCACGTAGACACCCCCTCTAGCCCACGGCCTAATAGACTATTAGTAATGCTTGTTGTATAAGTAAGATAAGGAGGCATAGACAATTTTCCAAATACGTCTTATCAAAATTATTTTATAGAAAAATATTTAAAAAGTAAATTATAAAAGTAGACAGTCATAAATAATCTATTTACTTTAGGGAAAAAATGGCAATATGACTATGTGTGCGCGTTTTTAAGTCTTCTTTTTAAGGCTGTGCATTAGTTCATTGTACAACAATAAAATGCCCATTCACGATATACCAATGTAGCAAAACTTAAAATTTTAGTGATTAGAGACAATTATGCATTGTAAATACCCAATTTTGACATGTATTTTCTTCTTCAGCACATTGCAATTAGTAAATAACATCCATAAATCTGTTTGATTTGTTCATTGGGAGGAAACAATAATTATCGTAATTTCTTCCGGTTAAAAATACTGAATTACCAGAAAAAATCGATTTAAAGTTATCCAATTCTATGACGTCATATTTTTTTACTAAAATCTTACGCATTTTAGAAAGACCAGTATCTAGGCTTTCTAAAACTATAAGGTATATGGCATTTCAAGCCAGTTTACGTCATCAAGGAGAGAATGTTGTACCCCTACTCCTAGCTTTTGCACACCCCATACAGATACACGCAATTCAAAATTGACTCTAGAGAAGTAGTGTATAGTTAAATATCTAATGTTAACACTTTTTTTCTTGCTTAATATGTCGGAATAAATAATTTAATCACGAAACGCTGTCAAAATTTTGCTTAATAAAAAGTAAATCACAATTGTCACATGGTAATTTGGGGAAAAGATTTCAAAATTGTCAAAAAAATTCATTTCAAAGTCGTCCTATTCTATGTACACAGATTAATTTTGCTAACGTTGGTGTTTCACAGAAAGAGCAGTATCTGAGCTTTCCAAAAATGTAAGATTTGTGCTATTTCATGCAAGTTTACTTAATTTAGGGGAGGACATAGTACCCCCTACCTCTACCTATTTTTTCCGCCACTTTTTGCGGTACATACATATCACAAATCAGTGCAGACAGGTAGTGCATCCCAAAATATCCAATGTTAACATCTTTTTTCTAGTTCAGCTGATCTCAAAGAACAAAAAAAATACCCATGTAGTAGGTTTATGGGGAGGGGATGCATGTTGGGCCCCTCCAGCCCACGGACTACAAGGTCCGCAGGACCGTTAAGGTTTTATTATAGATCTTAATTATCCAGCATCGTTTTGGAGGTAAAAATGCGTGCGAAACCAAACAAATTATCGCCATTTGTGTCAATTTTTCAGAAAAGCGATGACCGCTTCACGTCGCGGATTGACATATGACGTCATTAGTTCACCTGCAGAATTCTAGAACGCTCAAAGCAACAGAAGTACTACTACGTGACCAACAGGGATCCAGGTTGAAATAGAGATAGCCTGCAGCCGACATACTTCCGACGAGTTGCAATTACAGTGTCATATCGACCAAAGTTTATGTAATTATTCCTTTATCATACATGTACTTTGGTTATGACCGGTCACCGTTTTCCTACCGGCGTCCTAAACAGGAAGCGAATTATTTAAAACGACCCTATATGGAAGTCTTTTTATTCTGTTTCCGAAATCTACTTACTCGGAACACGATCGTGATCTCTCTGATCTCAAAGTACGAATCATAAACGTTGTATGTGCATGTTCTCTCTAGTTAAATTTCCGTGGTATAGTCACAGGCAAATTGGAAATTAATAGTCTAAAATATGATTTTCTTTCATGATTATTAGAATAGTAAGACTTAAATCATAATTGATATCACATAACCGAGCTAGTACTTTATCAGGATTGAGCTTCCTTAACTTTCTGCAGAGCATTATTCGATAAAATATAATAATAATAATAATAATAATATACTTTATTGCTTTTACAGGCCTCCGGCCCAAATTGCAAATCAAATACAATAATACAACTTTATAAACAGAGGAGAAGTTAAGAAAATTGGTCAAACACATTCTTCCCTTAGTTTAAATGCTTTATAAACAAAAATTGACAAACTGATAATAACAGTGTCTCTGGAGCTTGACATTAGTGAATAAAATTTTTGCTGAGTTGGATGTTCAAAAGACCACTTAGGTAAATATTTCTTTCTCAAATTATGATATAGCGGACATATTAAGGTGAAGTGATATTCATCTTCAATCTCCCAAGACTCACATATTTTACAAATTCGTTCTTCAAGTTCTAATCCAAGTGACCGACCCTCTTCGACTGCTAGACGGTGGCTAGAGCTTCTTAGACATGCTAGAGCTCTTTTAAATCTAGTATCCATATTGACGGTCAAATAACCTTCAGTGATAAATAATATTTTGAAATTACGATATTGGCGTAGTGTTTCTTTGGTACACACTTCTGAGAACCAATTTTGCTTAAAAACATCAGTTACTCTAGTCATAAACTGGCAAAGAAATGCATCAAAATCCCCGGGACCCTGCCACATCCAAACCTCACCATACCCGTGCTCTTGCAATAGATTTCTAATATATGTCGCCCACGTCACTTTATTATTAGTGTCAAGAGACACGGCTAGTTGATAGGCGTGTTTTGCTACTCTGTTCTGTGGCATTTTTAAAAGCTTATACCAATACAAAATAACTTTTTTATATGTATGTACAAAAATTGGAAGTCTGCCGCAATCACCAATTACACATGCATCAGCTGTAGAAGATTTTACCCCAAGGAAATATTTACAATATTTAAGTTGAACACGTTCAGCGACATGGTGTATGCTATACCCCCACACTTCTGATCCGTACGTCAAAATTGGCAGGATCATGGCATCAAATAATCGAAAATATTCCTTGTAAGGTAAACAACCTGTTGTTTTTATCATACGAAATACCACTCCCATGGCCTTTCTAGCTTGATCTGCAAGCATAGCAACGGCTTTGCCCCACACGTTCCTACTCGACATTAACAAACCCAAATATTTATAATAACTAACAGTTTGCATCCTTTCCCCTTTAAATAACCACTTCTCATTTCTTTTCAAAATTCCGCCCCTCCTAAAAACCACAATTTGGGATTTTTTCATATTTACTGAAAGCTTCCACTTTTCACAAAATGTTTCTAATATTCTAAGTAAACGTTGCAAACCAATTTGAGTGTCACTAAAAATTGTTACGTCATCGGCATAAAGCAATAGAAATAAGTCATAAAGCTCCTGGGTTATTTGAATCCCACAATTACCTGAGCTTGTTAACATGCTTTCCAACTCATTAATACAAAGTGAAAACAAAAAGGGACTCAGCATGCATCCCTGTCGGACGCCAACTGAACACTGAAAGAAATCTGTGATACCATGCTGAGCTTTGACACAGGATTTTAAATCTGCATACATAGCTTTTAAAATGTAAATTGTCTTACTGTAATTGTTTTTATTGGCTCTGCAGATTATTCGATAAAATCGCTGTATGTGTATGTGTATGAATTATGTATGACATGGGCGGCCGGTCGCGGCCAGCTGGGGCGACCAATATACCAGGAGTATTTAAAAGGGGAAGGTGGCCTTTCTAAATTGTCGCTATGTGAATCTATCGCTCTTAAAATGTTGTGCAAAGTCCGAAAATGCAGTTTCTCAGACGCTTGACCCCTTTACATGACTATATCCGGGAATCTTACTACCGTTTGCAGTTTAACCTCTGGAGGTCACCAGTCAGATGTTGCCTTGTTTTAGCATAAATCTTTTAGGCTGACATCACAGAATGTTCAACCAATGAGAGCTTAGCAACCTCTGCCTGATGACCCTAACAGAGGTCAAACCAGCAGCTATATGATTTATGCTAATAAGTCAACGGCAGCAGATTCCAGCTGCGATGCGTAATAATGAATTTGACATTAGTTCCCATACACAACTCCATACATTCTGACAATACTTGCAATTGAGACAACTGAGAAAACATCTATGTATCTATAGTTTGTTGAATTGCCAGAATAGGGTTTGCTGTGAAATCAAAATACCCCAACTAGAAATTTAAAATATGTGGATTCCTGCAAGTCCGCTCTATATAATCGCATTGCGTAGTCTTCAAACAGACGGGTTGGAAGTGCCACGCTCAGAACAAAAACATCACCAAATTCTAGATGATTTGTAAGCCAAATGTACGGCTTTTCATTCTCGAGCTTCAAATGCCTGCACTTTTTGTTCGCTTTCCTCGGGGGTACCGGCAAGCAACCGAATTTTCGGTCAAAGTATTAGAGGTGAAATCTGATAACTCTATATTTTACCAATTCTGCGATATTCATGGCATCCATCACCGAGACATTGCCTAGAAAGATTAAATCCGAAAATGTGGAATATTCTGTTAATTTTGAAAACCAAGCAAACCAAAACCTTTTCATTATTATATAATGTACCACAGATTACCAATCTGTTGGCAGCAAAATAATGTTGGTATTTTCACAGACATAGTTAACATAGTCCCTCTATTTTTTGCATTTTCTCAAAAACTGTGAAACTTCTCCAAGTATTTTAGCTTTTGATTGAGCTAATTATCACTGTTTTTTAATATTTTACTGATTGCTTGCTTTCAGCAAAATGTTTTACGTGTTTTGCCTACTGGAAAGCATGTTGAAAACAGGTCACCTGCCATTAAATAATATTTACATAGAAAACCATGGTTATGAAATTATTTCACGCTAAATTATGCAAATTAGTTATAACCCCGTGCTACTTTCTATTGGTAAATATTGTCGCACTTGAGCATGTATACCAAGACGTGTATCAACGGCATATGCAATGGTACAACGTATCGGTGTAAGGTAATCATTGCGACTTTATTTTTGACTGACTGCACAAGCGATGGTTTGCATCAAACAGTGCCAGAGGAGAAAATTTAAACGGCATATTTCAAAGAACTTTTTCCAAATTTTCTTAAAATCATATCTAACCTGCACTTATCGTGAGTGCATGCTTCCAAACCGTAAAATACTAGTAACGGCCAAGTTTTCATCTCAGTGACGTGTGCAGGTGCGCAATTTTACTGTTGCTACAGTGTCAATCGACCTTGTTCTGCTGTGAATGCTGAAACACTTCCCAGAGCATAGCGTCGTCAATAACTTGCAATGTAGTAAAGTAACATCCCCGGAAGATTTTATTTTACTGATATTCGGATGCTGCACATCTTGTGCTTTTTAAAACTTAAACATCGGTCCACTATCTATGGTCAATGGGCACTTTATCATGGTTGATTATTTTCAATACGGTGGAGTGTTAGCAAGCGATGAAGCAAACGCTCGTTCTGCTGTTCACCATGTCCTTGGCCCCAGAACGACAACTAGGCAGATTGTTTATATCAACTTTTCAAATTTCCGTGAGATTACGAGAAAGTGGACGCAATCAATATTTCAGATAATTTTCTGGAACTGCCAGGCTATGATCACATGACCCAATCATTACTCGTTTTCCGAACGCTCTTTTGATATTATCGTAGCGTGTCATGATGAAAGTTTCACTTTAGAACAATGCTGAATTTCGTTGGCAGAAAAGATGGATTATTTTTTACCATGTGTACACGTTAACGAGACGCAGTTGTTTAGCAGGATTGGAGATTTAAACGTCTTCTGATCTGAATAAAACATTGTGTATCTTCAGAAAGGCAGTGTTTCACACTAGCGAGATCGTCTTTATCTCGAGACTAGGCGAACCGGAAGTTGACCACGCACAGCATTTCGCATTCCCGTTTCTTCCAGTGATTGTCATTCCGAGAGTGTTTTTCACAAAGGAACGACCTATAATACTTTTCAACCAGTATTTTTCCATTTGCATAACTTATGAAATAGCATAAAGTAAACAGATAGATAAAGATAGATTCTCTGTGTGACAGTACTGTGTATATAGAGAAACAGTCCCTCTATCCACCATAGGGGACTGTTAAGAATTCGGCGATCATTGTTCGCCGCTTTCTTTCAGTGAAGTTTTAAAATCAAAGGCGACGCTAAACCAAGGGAACTAAAATACCAACATTAATGTGGAAATGGAAATTCTAATTTCATGTTCATTGGTTTGGCCATGAAATGATGTAATTATAATGTGACATATATCCCTCTGAAAAAATTAAGCGATGATCACAAAACTGTTGCAGCTGAGTCATTTTAAGGCGCTTGGTATTGATCGTCTTTCAACGACAATTTGGCATCCTTGTTTTCGTGAAAATGGTCTTCCTTCGATGACAGTCACTCTCACTGTGTTTTAGTTTAGGGGACTTCCAAAATCAATGTTTGCAGCCGGTAAATTGCATTTTATAAACAATTTAAAAAAGGGAACGCAGTCCTCGCTTCGATCGTTTACGCAAGCATAAACCATGGAGGTAACAACGTGAGAGAGAGCTCTCCAAAAAGCACGCGGATCACTAACAGAAGAATAATTTCGACACGTTTCCATGCTTCATGAATCCTTGAATGTCCATCAAATGTTGTTTCAACAAATTTCGCGATGTTTTGATCGCATTATTTAGACAAAAATTCATCTAAACTTCAGCCAGGGGAGATAGGCAAACCAAGTAATTGTAATTTTGTAATTGTAATTTATTTCTCCAGAAAATCACGAACGTCGTACATAACAAGGAGTAAACTCAAAAAGTATTTCTGGTGAGGTCATGGAAATAATTCTATTTAACTAGTCAAGTCCACGAACCTAACAAATGCGATTTTACTATAGCGAGTTCAAGTGTAACCGTATGAGAAACCTTTAAACGAGCATAATAGTAGTTTACTAAATGTCAACTGCAAATTAAGAAGATTACAATACTCAATAAAATAAAATACAATACACAGTAAATTACATGAGCAAGTAACAAGTACGCCTTTATAGCAGCTGCAAATAATCTTCTATCTGAAATATTTTGATATGATTTGGTAGGGAGTTCCAATGGAGTGTTGCAGCATACGTAAAGTTGTGTTTACTCTGTGTCAAATGAACTTTAGGAATAGAGAAATTGTCAAGAGAAGCGAAGCGGGTGGCATAATCATGGGGAATTGGATTTAGGTAATGATGTATATCATGGGCAAAATGATCCCCTGCCATCCGTTGGATCCAAAATTATGGTGGAGTGATCGTGGTTTAATGACCAGTCGTAGACCCGTTTTTGGAGGGTCTATGGTACACTTGGAGTATTTTCTTCTGGCGAAGGCCTTGTCTGATTCACAACATTTGATCATACGATTGTGATTAGCGAGGCTATGTCTTGATGCGATGGCCCCGAGTCAAATACACAGACAGTGTCTCTGTCTTTCTCGTGGGGTAAGCTGAAGTGAGGTGAGGTGAGGTGAGGTATGAAGTATACAGCTGCAGCTATGTCGTAAGTACGGGCTAAAATTAGGAGTTATGCTCATATGAATGTTAGTAGCAGTCAATACAGCAGTCGCCAATCGAGCGAAGTCTGTACGTCGCGGTCACTCCACTCTTTTGTGGAGTGGCCGTGGACTCGCTTCGACAATTTTCAGCTTTTGTGCAAGGTGTTAGCACGACGAAACGTCTTTCCAGTTCTGTTGTACCTATGTCGCATCACATTTGCCAAGTGGTGTCAGACTTTGAGAATACCAATAACCTTCACGAAACCACAGTCACTAAGTCTCATGCAGGGACTGTGACGAAACTAATATTCAGTCAAACTTCACAGGGCAAATAGTCACTGCTTCCACACACTCCCTTGCATGCAAATGCTGTTCGAGTAGTTTGAGCTTACTATTATTGACGTCAACGTGATTCACACCTTCCGACCGGCTTAGGATATTAACTAACCCCGAATTCCCAGGGTTGCATACACGGCGAGTTAGCATCGGCGAAGTTGTGATGTTCGAGCCCCGGTAGCGGTATTGATTATTGTGTAAAAATGTGTAACTAAAAACTAACACCTCTAATTAATCAACCGTTGCTTCCACATAGGTATCAGGAACTACAGAAAGAGGGAGTGTAGTGAAGATAGTGAAAACTTTGGACCCTTCTTTTCAATCATTTCCCCCTTAGTTTCCAAGCCCCCATTCCTAACTCATACCCCAGAATAATTTATCGCCCCTTTTAGAACGTAACCTTTGATGTCATTTCCATAAATATGCACATCTTTGACGTCATCAGTTTGTGGCTATACCACTTGTAAAATGGTGCCCAGTCGAGCAACGGCCAAGGAATAATATTGAGTGGGTTTGATAACAAATTCAACCCGTGACCTAACTCATCGACAAGCGATAGTGCAATACCAGTATCGGCAATGGCAAAGAAATGTCTTTGGCCAGCAAGGCGAGTGATAGATCGGCTCTTCAGACAATACGATGATCAGTACTTGCAATCCTTGCAATGATGTAGCCAGCAAGTTCGCAAAACCAGTTACTGGAGCTATTCTCTGATATTAAAATCACCAGTGGGGTCTTCAACTGCACATTCAACATCGCGGCCACAGGAAACAACTCTTAACAGCGTCTTTCTTCGCCAGATGTCTGTGCACCAACGTGTTTCAATAACCGTAGATCTGACAATCGTACTCGAACTCTTATGAGTCTAATTTCGCGCAAGATTTTGAAGTTTCTGTTATTCGAATTTTTACTGAAGTTGATCTTGTTACTGTAAATGCCAATTTGGTTCACATGTATTGAAATATTTAAGATTTCTGTGCTCAAACGTCTTTGTTTGTGTCTGTTTTTGTTGTCTTAGTTGAGGTGGAAATACAGTGATGTGAACTCGGTACACTGCATCAAAATATTTGCATATGAATATCAGAAAGTTTCCCTTAGCCAATCAGTGAGCTCACAGCTGATGAAAAGTTCACTGACAGCATATCAATGCGCACCATATAGAGTCTATATGCAATAAGGCCGCATCGCGATTAGCTGGTTTTTTTCGACGGCGATCGACAAAATTGGGGAACATATGTAATAATAACAGAAACGCTCTGAAAAGAACTGGTGGCAAAATACACCGTATCCCTCCGGAAATACCTTCGGAACACCACAGAGTGCCCTCAAAGGCAATGTGGTTCTGTCACACAGTACAATAAATTACCCACAATGCTGTTCGATTTGTACCAACGACGTTAGTTTTCTTATAACTTTTTCAGTTCTGTATAAAAGCAATAATGTGAAGTCTCACAATAACTGATTAATTATATTTATTAAAAGTACGTTGAAATATTGTAGTATAAATTTCAAAGAAACCATTAAATAACCATAAAAGTCACATTCTTCAGGTACTACAAATGTCACAGTTTTGGGAAGCAAGTTATTACCAACTGAAGGGGTCATTCTCTGAAAATAGTTAGCATGTAAATTTCTTTTGTCTTTTCTATTTGGAAAAAATCAATATCCTTTTGTTTCATAAAACAGGTGCAACTAGTCTCCCTACTTTCCATCACTTTATTCTGTATGGCTGAGGACACGATCAGTGGAAAATTTACAAAAATCCTTTCTCTTCTCTCAATCAAGCACAATTTTCTCATTCCTTTAAAATGGGAATTGAGAAGAAAGGTGTTTTTAAAAGTACGTTCTCAGAATTTTTACAAGTGGTCCAGGAATTTGTCTACACATGGGAGACATGGTAGACTTCACAGGGAAATTTACGTTGGTACAAATCGTGATGTATTGTGGGAAATCTCTAGTACTGTGTGTCATATTATTCTACTTTGGCGACTAGACCTGTACATGACGTGGTGAAATAGGGCCTATGTCTATTTCTGCATCCTGTTTTACATGTTTTTTCCAATATTTTCACGGTACCATGACAGCAATAAATAATAAATGTTACATAGGAGAGATATAAAGAAATAAAACTCTGTAATAGTATTTACAAAATATATATTCGTAACTTTATTCCTCCTCTGATATAAATCATTAAACAAGCAGGGTAAAAATGATACAATTGTGATTAAACAAAATACACCAAATTCTGATACAAAATGTGTCGTTTCATTGGATATGGTTTTGTAACATTTCATGATTGCAAAACGTGTTCTATGTAAAGTATAAGTGATGCACATAAATATCTTATGTGCGTAGGAATTTAACAAAAATGAATTCTATTCAAGAAATGGCCACAATATTAAAATAGAAAAAGTATGAAATAACTTAAAAGAAACTATGCATAATCTTCGTGTTTTCAAACATGTAATGTCCTTAAAGTAAATTAAAACTTACACGAATGTTGTTTACACGCTTGAAACTTAAAAAACTCCCAGAAGAAAACTAAATCAGAGCTAAATCACTAAAGCTTATTTCTATGGAGGATACACGTTTGCAGATTGGATGCATTAATTCAGTTTTCATCTGAAAGGGGTGGTAGTATTATGAGATGTAGAGATCAAGGGTATTCTTAATATCTGTCATCTCAAGTGCTTCATCAATACACTGTAGACCATGCCTTCCTATATCATTTTGACCAAGATTTAGATAATCCATATATTCAAAACAGTCCGTTCGTTTGCTCAACACCTTTCAACACCATTATCACCAATGTCATTGTTTTTAAGATCTAAATGCTGCAGCCATTGTAAGGACTCTGCTTTCTTGCTCAGACTTTCAACACCAGCATCTCCTATGTGGTTATGACTAAGATCAAGATGCAGCAGTGTTTCTATGTTTCCAATCGCTTCACTCAAAATCTCTGCACCGATGTGACTGATGTCATTGTAACTCAAATTATTTCACTCATGATTTCTGCGCCAACATCCCCGATGTCATTATGACCGAGGTCAATGTACTCTAATGAAGTTATGCCCACCATTGATTTACTCAAACTATTTGCACCAACGAATTTGATGTAATTGAAACTGAGATCAAAATGCTTCAGCCGTGTGAAATTTCTCATAGCTTTACTAATGCTCTTGATTCCCTTTTCTCTAAGGTTATTATTGCTTAAATTTAAGACTGTAAGCCCTGTTAATACTTGCATTCCTACAAATAAACTCTCTGCACCATCTTCCCCGATGTTATTGTGACTAAGGTCCAGCTTTTCCAAACAATTCATATTCATTAACACTTTACTTAGACACTTCGCACCATCTCTCCCAATATTGTTATGGCTGAGATTTAACTGCCTCAGCCAAGTCAATTCTTCAAAACTCTTAATACCTACAACTCCTATTTTATCATGACTAAGATCAAGTTGTTCAAGGCAAGGCATGTTCTTTATCACCTTACTGAGACACTTTGCACCTTCTTCCCTGATATTGTTTTTGCTAAGCGTCAGCTGCCTTAATCTCACCAATTTTCCAAAAGGCCATAGTCCTGCAGCTTCTTCAATATTGTTTTTGACTGACCAACTGCTTCAGCTCAGTAAGACCCCATACCCCTTCATTTATTAAATTGTTCTGCATTCATCTGCATCACCTATATTGTTGCTTCTCAAGATAAGACTATGGAAGAACACAAGATTGTCCAAGCCTTTGCAAAAGTATTCAAATCTATTATCTTTTTAAATTTTGCTTTCAACCACAATATTTCATACATTCCACAAATCTTTCACAAATTTCAACTTGTCAAGGGTGAGTTCACTGGCATGAAGATCAACATTCTGTGCGTGATGCCTAACTGTGTCTTTGATGTGTGGTAGAGTATATTTCAGTGTTGTCAAATTATGAGACACATTGACAAGTTTCTGTTGCTCTTCAGGTACACTTTCAAGCAAACTCATGATGCCTTTCACAGTGATCTTGGTGTCATGTAGGTTTGCATACCTTAAATTTCTAAGTAAGGGTAGTTTAAAACCTAAGTGCCCGATGACGTCATCACCTAACTGATTGGAGCTGATATCTAAATACTTTAACAACAACAAATGACCACAACTCTCGGCAAGCACCATGCCAAGTTCTGTACAAATATTACACTGCCTCAGATTCAAGTTAACCACATTCTTAAAGAGAGCCAAATTCATGCATAACACGCGTACATTATCAGCTGATGCCTGAGACATATTTAATTCTAAGTCATTGTCAAAACTATCTCGGATATTTTTGATATCATCTAAATCTTTGACTTGTTTTGACATTTCTACAAGATCACCAGTCTTCTTAACAACCTCTTTACATTCTAGTAATTGTTTGAGGCTATCTTCAACTCCGTTGTTATCTAAACGTACGTGAACTTCACCGTGCAGTTTCAGTAATTCAACACTACCTAGGCTACCTAACTTGTTATTTCTCACATCAAGTTTCTCAAGAAATGGTAAGCATTTAACTGATCTCATCATAACACTTGCAAACATGGATCCTAAACGATTATTTGATAAATCTAAAACCCTGACTTTTAAAATAGCAAAGTTATCCAGCATAGTTTCCATCAACTCTTTCATGAAGTTTTCACAAAATCCACTCAGACTGAGAGATTCCGATAATGGCAGTGATGAGATAACTTTGACTAACGCTTGTGTTGTTTTACTATCAATATGACCAGATTTGTTTTGTGTTGCCTCAATATTGATATACTGTAAATCAGGTTTACTGAATCCTCTACTACTTTTATACTTCTGTGTGGTGAAAAGCCTGTGAAATGCTATGTATCTGGCTACCATATATAATTCAACAGAATTTTTCACTTTGATGCCTATAGAAGAGGTAGGATTTGCCACTAGTTGGTTGAGAACTTTTAGAAACCCCAACTCACATGGCATCGGTTTTACAAAATCAAACATGATATTCTGAATCAGTGATGTATTCTTTAAGAGGAATTCCACAGCCTCAATATCATAAAGAGAAATGGATTCAAGGTCTGTTTGTGACAAATTTAGACCATGTGGTATCATCAAACTGTGGACAGTTCTCAAAAAATTTTCGGGATATTTAGTTTCCA
This sequence comes from Ptychodera flava, assembly GCA_001465055.1. Classification (NCBI taxonomy): domain Eukaryota; kingdom Metazoa; phylum Hemichordata; class Enteropneusta; family Ptychoderidae; genus Ptychodera; species Ptychodera flava. The sequence continues at coordinate 25,158 of LD350358.1, read as the reverse complement.
GAAGACAGCCTCCTTGCAGACTAAATAGTTTAAATGTCACAGGATACGTCTTCATTACACAGTTTGTTAAAACACTGAAGAAGAAATCTGCTTTTACATTCAGTATGCTGGATACAAAGTACAAAACTATTGGAAAGGATTTCACAAGGACCTCAATGACACCAATGTCTAAAAAAATATACTGGCTTCTACTTAGATAGATAGCAGCAGCGTAAAAGGACAATAACTCATTTATGAACTTGTATTTATTGCCCTGAGTTTTCTCAAGTAAGCCAAAAAGATATGTTTCAATATGAGGAACAACAAATGTTAGGTTGGCAGTCCCTGTTCCAAAAATGTTACCGAATACAGACTTTCCTATTTTACAAAAACTATCTCGCATCACTTTCTGAACATTGCCTATTTTAAGCTGATCTTTCTCACAGTACATATCAAAATGATGCATAATTGCCCATTCAGTTGCTTCTGTCAAAGTTGATGGTAAAGTGTAACAATTCCTATACCAGTAAGATACAACTGACGGAAAGAAAAACTCGTCAAATCTCAATTGACTGATAATATGGTGATATCTAGACTGTTCTATCAAGTACTTTGCTTGGTTCTCTTCAACATGATTCAACAGATATTTCTCCCATTCACCATACGCTGTAGTGCGCATCCAGATTTTCTGTGGAGCAGTGTATACGGCAGATATATCTGTCAATAGAAAAAAGCAGATTTGCCTTTTCATTGTCAAAAATTCATTGTAAGGCCTGCTGCACAGAACAAGTCTGTTTTGAGTTTCTTGAACTTATTACCTTAAATGAGAAAGTAACGCTTAGAATTTCAATATTAAATTTCATCAAGATTTGAACATATTAGAACAATGAAATCACAAAATACTTTGAACCACATTTCAAAGCTACAGGAAAAACACTTTCATAAACATCTCTCTCGTAGAGACTTTGCACAGTTTTTTGATCGTCCAAATACTAGAATACCTCTTCAATTCAGATTTGCTTTGGAAATTTAATGTTGTTATCTATGACAAATGGCCTACATTTTGATAAAGACACACTAACAGACTGGGTTAGTTACAACTTTGGCCTGCTAACGTTGCTTCGACATGGTGACCAAAATTAGCTGGTCTGATTATATTGGGTTCTAAATTGTCACATCCTTGACACTAAAGCAATACAGAATTATTGCTGATAAATCAATCAACCTAAGATTACACTAATGCAGTAAAAGATGACATGTAAATTTCTTGTGAAAAATATTGATCATTGACATTTATTAAAAAACCAACAAACAGTTCTGATTCTTTAGAGTATTATCATAACTTACTACAAATATAACTGATTACAGCTACTTACGTTTCTCTGTACACTTTAAGTATTAATCGAAAAATGACTTTGTAATACATGATCCTTACCATGAAGTATTTCTTTGACAAGTTCAAATTCCTTCTTGTCAATCTTCAGCTTGATTCTGGCAGTAACGCCAGCTTCCTCAGCCATTGATCTCATCTCTGGTGTTATCAGAATACCACTAATGACGTGCTCAACATCAGCTGCCATATACTTCTGCCAAAAATAATCAATATCTTGTTCTGAAAGGAAACTTAACATGAACTGTAAGGAACCATCAATAATTGCATCTAACCTTGCCTTAAACTTATCATAGGCTTCGTCTAACTCTTTCACTAAATCTGCGCTATTTCTGGCAATGATTAGCTTTTTCTCAAGCTCATAAAGTTCCTTAATTTCAGCCAATAATGCTTCTCTCTTTTGAGTCTTAAACTGCTGTTGGTCCCTTTCTTTTTTAAGTTCAAGTTGCTGTCTTTCTCTTTCCATCAGGTGAGCAGTCTCCATCTTCATTTTTTTCTCTTCAAATTCAAGATTGGCTTCACAGAGGAGAGCTGTGGACAAAGACAACATGAAAAGGTTGTTCAATAAAAATTACTGTTAGAGTTATATCTTTCCTTCAGTAAACTGGGAACAAAATTTTAATACAACTAATATTATTTCAACAACATAAAGGTAGCTATGAGGAAACAAGAATTTGAGGGATGTTTGAGAAAGTTATCTACCGTACTCTTTCCGGCTCCTGACTTTTTATCAGCATTTTCTCCTGTTTGTCAAATGCGTTAACACAGTGCAGTCTTAAGATGATGTTGAGATACACAAGAGATAGCCATACAAAAAAGTGTATGGTTCAAGCAAGGCATCGACTGTCAACAGCTGAATGTTAGAGTTGACAGAATCTATGATAGAACAAGGCTACATTGTTACAGGCTATACACTGAACATGTATGCAACAATTCATGGAAATATATTGGACGTCAATTCAAAAGCTTGTTCTACCGGGGTTTAGAATGGTTAAGAACAAGCAAAAATCAAGATTGTAAATATAATTTCTATGGGATATGAAATCAATATAATGTAGATGCATACATGCACATGCATATGAGAACTTCATAGTATAATTTGTAAGTAATAATTTCATAAGTTAAAATTTCTGATCGTTATCTGAAAGGCAACATTCCCTTTCTGACTGATTGTTCTAGAGTGAAAAAAAGAGTCTGTATGGTTAGGAGATTATGGGAGGCATTTCTTTTTTTCTACTAACACCTGCACTGTTTCTGAGGCAAACAGACAATTTTAGACCATCAAATAACCTACTATGAACTGTTTTAAACGTTATTTCATCTGGACAATTGAGTTGTACATAAATTTACAATAGATCTTTTGCCAGATGAAAAACACATTTAACAAAGTGCTGTGAGCATGGCATTTGCCTATTACAGTAAAACGACTTGGAAAGAGGTTGTTGAAAACTGCCTTTTTCGAAACCCAGAATATTTCTAATGAGAAAATCACTATCTAAATTTAAAAACCTGATGAGCTAAAATATATGTTCAAGCAGTTTTGTGGCTGAACGACTTACTTGGCATAAGTGGTCGTTTCCTGGCTATTACCGGTGCACTCTGGTCTTGACTTGTTGATGCTTCTTCTGAAAAAACTGGTGACCCTGGACTCACTGTGTGAAAAAAGGTCAAATAATGTGGTTTCAGAAGTGAAATGCCAATGAACTTCAAGAAAATTGGCAAATTTCAAAACAACGCATATTGTATTGACTTCCATAGTACTTGCAACTTGTTTTCAATTTTTGACAATTCGCTAGGGCCATTTGCAACACTAAACGTCAGATTGAAGCCATTGAGATTCAATCAAATTTCTAGACAAACAATTTTTTTCGGAAACTTGTACAATTTTCCGGGAGGAAAGTAGAGAACAAGCAAGTGTGAGAGATTTGTTGTAAGAGCATTTTTCTCAATTGCAATTTGACGTTTAAAGTAATTGACAACTTTTCAATGACACATTTATGTTATACAAGTTATACAACATTATACCAGTGATCTAGCCGCAGCTATAGCCCCTCTGTGTTATGTAGAGCATAACTAGACCAAAAATCACAAATTGCTCCAAAATTACAAAATTGTAGATTTCATAATAATTTGAGAATATTACATTTTGCTTATCCCTATGAACCAGAACCAAATGTCGAAGTTGTCAGAAAAGCGTTTGGTGACAGACATTTTTACTAAAAATTACAAAAATTGCATTAAAATAAAAATTTGCATATTTCTGCACAATTTGAATAAATCTGAAATAGGTCATCCCTTGGGACCTATATACCAAATATCAAAGCTATCTGACCTGTAGTTTTGAAGAAGAGGATTTTTAAAGATCGTTTGACTAAAAATGACAAAAATTGCCTTAAAATTCAAAACATACAATTTCAAAGCAATCCACAAAACCCGCAAAAAATTCCCAAAAATACAAATATGCAAATTTCACCACGATTTGAAGCAAATTAAGCAAGGTCACCCGAAGTGAACAAACTGCATATCAAATTTCAAAGCAATTGGACATTGTTTTAAAAGAGAAGTCAATTATTATTGGACGACGAATGGATGATGATGGAAAATCAGCCTATTTGATAAGCTTTGCATCGCTGACAGTGGAGCTTAAAGTAGTTTAAATCATCTTAAGTGAGAATTCAAGCAAGCTCTTTGTATTTTCCAGATTAATAACCCCTACTTGGCTTGTTATAAGTGTAGTGGTATCACAACCTAATTTCTTTTCTCTGTCAAGATCACATAATATGCTTGACTTTATAATTGTGTCATGATTCATCTTAGACTTTTGTGACATAGTCGTGATGTCACTGGAATTTTTCTGCACTGAAGGAAGAAAATATTAGGGAAAATATGTAATTTAATCAAACTCACTCTTGTTTTTAGCATTCATTCAAATTGTAATGTTCATATGTTCTGGTTGCTATGCTTACCTGGCTGAGGTGAGAGCGATTGTTGAGAGGATGTGTCTTCAATAGAACCTATACCATCATCAGTTGACTGTCTGTGGGGAGGTGATGAAACTGCAGTAAAAGAGAAGAAAAAAGAAATTAGATATTTTCACCATGCCTGCATTTTTATATGATTGAAATATCTTTGTAGCATTTCAATACAGTGTATAGGAACATGCCAAGCCATGTTTGGAAGTCATAATCACTGCCTTATGACATTTATATACAATTTCTCTGTAATTGCATTCATTCTAAATTTACCTAGTCAGTGTTGCTGACTTGACTTAAATATAGCAAGCAAATTATAGCATCTATCAGTAAATACCAAAACAACTGACAAAATCAGACGTATACATGCACAAACACATTTGACAGAGATATACCTTGATGTCAAGTATTTACGAAAATTTGCACATTCACTTTACCTGATACAGGTTGAGGATAAGATTGCCCTTGTTTATTAAAACGGGCTGTGAAGTTTTCATGACTTCCATTCATTATAGGGTGACTTTTGAATGCATCCTTCAACTTCCTGGTTACACCAATCGCCTCAGTTCTGTTCAGCATCTTACTTATTTCGGCTGACAAGTCATCGACAGAAGGTTCGTAAAGAAAGTACTCAGCTCTTTCACCAAAGTACTTTTCAAGAAACTCTGCCATAGGAGTTCTTCTCGGAACCAATACAGGAAGCCCAGCAGCTATGGCCCACAATGCCTCCATTCTAAATGGCTCATCAGGTGGTATTACAAGGACATTACTTTGTTGAAGGTCCCTGTAAATTTCATCTTGACAGCCGTAAGGAGGGTAAGTGTTTGGTTCTATATATGTACTGTTCAAATTGTTGTTCAAAAAGTTTGCAGTATCACTAAGATCAGCAGCTGATGTGATACGAACAAACCACTTTGGAATCTTTGCATGCATAAATTTAAATCCATCTGCTGTTTTACCCACTGCAGCAGAAAGAACTCTGAAACGTGACGATTCAACCTTTTTGTCTGTTATCACAGTCAGTATTTGTTTGAAGTGACTTTTTTTAGACATTTGGTCTACATTCAGATCGAAGAAGGTCTTCTCTGGTCTTGGAAGATAGAGTTCATGCTTTATTTTAATCTTTGTCATTTGGTAAAGTCTTGTGTATTCTTCGAAGACAGTAGGTTTTACAGAGAAAACAGTGCCCGCTGCCTCAGCGAATTTCAAGTGTCTGTCTCTCAAATCAGCTGATGGAGTTTCATGGTTTATCAAAACAATATCTGCATCTTTGAAACAACGGTTTCTTAGTACAGAGGCACACAGGAATGATGTTAATGACTTTACATGTTCAACAATATATTCAACACTCTGAAGGTTTGTGAGAGTTGAGAAGTATTGGTCGGGGGATAAAAGCCATTTGTAACATGGTTCATCATTTTCACATGCGTCTGTGATGTCATCACCCAAAGATGGCAGTATTAGTTCAACTCCACAGCCAGTAGCATCTTTCTTTTCTTCTTCAGTTGCCTTCAAAACAACACAGCAGATCTTCTTTTGTCTGTTTTGTGCTGCAAGGCTTGCAAGTTGACAGTTGAGAGCTGACACTGAGTCTCCAATACGGGACCACCTTTCAGCCAGGAATATGGAAGTCATTTTTGTACGTTTACCTGCATAAAATGAAATATACAAAAAAACAAGAGATGGTCATACATCTTTCACTCTTGGTGATTCCATTATCAAAAATTTGCTTTCACCATGGTGGAGAGTCGTTTTTATTTTCTACTTTATCAATAAGGTTTTTGATTCAATGACATTAAGCGATAATGCAAACTTATATGGCACCAGACAGCAACTATTACTAGACTAAAATAATATAATACATGTACAGCGCCAGGAGAGTTTTCTTTGCTGAACAGCACTGGTTCTTTTGATGATATAAATATGTAAATTATACATACGTAAAGTTCAATAAACCATTTGTACCCTTTTCACCTTCTTTCATACATAAAGGTACCTACACAAGCAACTGAAAACAGCATGGATGCACTGCACAAGGCACTGCTTAAGCTTACAAATCTCTTAAGTTTTGAAAAAAAAATCAGGAACTTCATTCCCGCATCGCCCCCCCCCCCTCCCAAATAACACAGGGATGGCGGTCATTTATAATTCAAAGATAGGTAATACATTATAGCTGTGATATCGCAGTGGTGCTTGTGGCGTTTATCGATCACGCTCTGGTCAAGGATCATTGCCACAGAACCTACCTGGCGATGACCCTTGACCCGAGCGCACTCGTGTCGATATACTCCACATCAAGCACCGTTGCGATGATCACACAGCTAATTACAGCTCTTCAGTGAATTTTGCAATGTCATCACCCAGATTATGACTGATATAATGTATCATATTTTCCAGCATTGTGGCCCAAGATGTTTTCTACATCTACAAATTCACTGGCATCGCCTCGTACATCATGCACATTGCTCCTGGCGTACATTTCAATGTCGCTAAAATATTAGGGTTGCTTGTTTCTCTGGTCCGAAAACTTGCACGGTGACCCCCTACTTTTATTCTTGATTTGAAGAGAAGAGTTGAAAGTTTTTTTGAAATTTTGAGCGAAAGGCGAACTACTTTAATTCAGCATCTGCATGGTATGACCGTATGAGTATGACCCAGAATGACCCCATTTCGAACATTATAACGCCAAACATGAAGACTTTTCATTGCGCAAACTGTGCGTGCTATGACAGTCGCTTTTAGACTCAATGAGCAGTAAATCGACCTTGACACGTTGTCATGGAACATACTTTGAATAGATATCAAAATCCCATAGCAAGAGCGCCTTCTAAACAGTCGCAAAACAGGAATCCCCGACAAGGAAGTGCGCTGCTGCATCACGGCCGCTGTACAGACAACCCTACCTCCGACGCTGAGATTGTAGTCAGGACGTACGTACTCACCTTAGCTGGTCGACGTATCTAGTGTTCCTTTAAAGAATTCGATCCTTCTAAGTATTTAAAGGTACTCGCGATTTTCAAGTTGCAAAGAATCCACATATCCGGGCGTATGCTAAGAGATACCTGCCTTTTCGTTAACAAATACGAAGTCGACGCCACCATTCGATCACCAAAGTCCACCATTTTGTACAGAGGTAAGCTTACACTTGGGGGATTTCCCGGAAATGCGCCCTCTACCGTTCTGTGATAAAGTGAAAGAGAAACGGACAAAGCTGCATTCCACAATTGATAGACTTTATTTGTTTTTTGGGTTTTTTTTGTTTTTTTACCTTGACTTTATCAGCGTCAATTGTATAGTTGTACTTTGGTGTAAATGCAAATTACCTCTACCAACGTCATCCTTTCAGATCGTTTCTGCAACTGTACAAAACAGACAGGAAGAGTGTCCAACGTCTGACGAAAACGTCTCCGGATTAAAATTTATGGAAGTATCATGATGCAAATATTGCTTTCTTATGTTTGCTGTGTACTGGCCACATTGTGCTATTGCAGCTCAAACATGCAAAGATTCCCCGGCACAAACGCTGTAGGTTCGACATCATTTCCATTTGAAAAGATATATTACTTGAAGTGCGAACTGACTGTCAATTAGTGATTCTTCTACAAATATCATCGATGGTGTCATTTTCACAAACATTGTGATCTTTTGTTCTACTTGATCGGTAAGCTTAGTTTATTTACTCTCTTTGGGGTCATAAGCCATTAATTCGGTAACGCGGAAATTTTCCGCGTTCAGTGGATTAGCCTATAGATACATGGTTTGTGCCGGCCAATCCCCTCATGAATATTTAGAGTCATTCAACATTTGTACAGTGCCGAATGAAAGGAAATTTGCTAAGTCAGTGCATATCACAAAACGAAGACGCTTGTTAGCTTCAAACCTAACTTTTAAAAAATACGTATGCGAGGAAGACATTTAAAAAAAATACACCTTGCTGCGAATACGTAACAATGTCCAATACCTAATCATATGGCTACTACAAAATGACATCAGCATGATCTCTACACATAAAGTGAGAGTAATATAGCTGAAATACTGATATGACCTTCCTCGACCTTAGATGAAGTAAACAATGCACTTTGGAGTAATTGTTTTCAATAATTTATATTATTTACTCTGCTAGTATACTATAGAAAAACATTTCAAACACCCAAAAATATTGAATTCATAAAAAGAGCCTGCGTAAAGACTTACAACACTGACTGCTCCAGCTAGATCAGTAGACACGGAATACAAATGGTCTCTCCTTTTGCGGCATAAATGTACGCATGTGCAACATAAATGATCATCATCAATGGCGCCCCTGCATTCAGTGGTCACTAACGTCGATGCCAGATCACAACTTCTCTCACACGTTGGCCTCATTTAAGGTTTGATAAAGACCTAATAGTAATAATTTATATCAGTGGCGTTAAGTGTAAAATATTACAGAAAGTTTTAAACCAAAAAGGAAGGAAAAGTAACCAGTTTCAAATAGTTTTCTCTCCACAAGTCGGAATAGCGCTGTTCGCAAACGACGTCATTTGTCTTTTATCAATATGCAAAAATAAATATTTGTCCGCATTTTCCGCAAGAGAGACGAAAATAAAACCCACTAGTGTTTCATATTGATACTAATAGTCACACTAATTTATGGCTCAGATTACAAGGTACAACAACAGCCATGCAAGCATCAATTTTTGTCTGAATTTTAAGCATTATTGTCCGATGGCGTGCAAGTGCGGCTATATTTAGTAAGGCGCCTTAAAATAAATTCTTTGTTCGCCGTCCGAGTCCGCATGCGGGTAGATTTTTGGGCGAAATCAAAGGAAACTTACAGAACTTCTGCTCGAAACACGGCGCGTTGTGCCCTTCCTATGTGCGCAATGACACATTCAGAGTGCCATCGCGCAGCAGATGACTGAAATGTCGCAAAAACTCAAACTTTCCTACGATTATTTCAACACAAAGAAGACTATCTATCGTATAAGGGTACATCAGCCGCTGTACGTGAAATCTACATGTGCACCTCCTATTGTTGCGGACTTGTTTATAATACGATCGATCGACCTTTTCATGACAAGTTGATTTCTCCTTTAATGTTTTTATGTCGGCTGAAGGGTGCTACTCTTGCAGCAGCGTATAGATGACATGAACACACCTTTACGGGAACGTGAACTATGAAAGATGTCAGTTGCTATATTGTTGAACGATAACGAATTGAACTTACAACAGGATTTAGAGAAAGAAAGGATTTGATATGTTTCTTTCGCTGTGATTCCATAAAAGAATTACAAGAAAGATCTGTACAAAGAAATTGACAACTATTCCAGACGTTTCTAAACTTGAGATATCGGATAGTAGGGAGAAATTTTTAATTTAACCAACATTTCCTTTTCAACTTTAGTCACTAACAATATAGTTTGGTTATCAATAATGGCTTGTTTTCTTTGTTAGACATTTTTTTCAGCTTGCTCTTCTGTAATTTTTTTTTGCATTTCCGGTGCCCAGTGTGATTTGCTGCTTCTATTGTTTTTTATTGAGCCCCTGCTTTAAAATGTTGCAACAAATAAATATATAAATAAATATGTACACATTATCAATGCGTTCGTTTGTTTGATTTTGATAAACCTGTGCTTGCACGCAAGAGCAATGCCCCAAATTAAAACTAACAACAATTAAAATTCTGACCATATAATGATAAATAACGCTATATAACAACTGCAACATGGAACCTAGCACGGGATTTTTGAAAACTGTCTCTGAGTGTCTCTGAGTGTCCTTGTAATAGAGATATGCGGAACGTCATAAATTAAGAAAAGTGAATTATAATCAGTTGTTGATGATAACCAAATTTTATGGCATTTCCCATCACTTAAATTAAGAGTTTTGGCCAAACTTCCTGTGACTAGGCTTCTATGGAAAATCTTCCAATTTAAATCATTTATTGAATTGCAAACAATTCCTGTTGAATGAAGACGACTGAATAAAGTAGCTTTGTAACTGTCAGTAAGACTTAAATTCTCAGCCGATTTTTGACCAGTCTGTCCTCTGACTGCAGGCCATTTCTTATCAACTCATTTCCAATAAAGTGACTTGGTTTTGACATCGCTTTTTGTCAGACCATAATTCTCCAAGTTTATAGTTTTCTTCATTTTGGATGTTTGAAGTGATGATTTATTTCCAGGAATCTGGAATAGAATTGAGGAGAGTTTCATACTTTGCTGAAGTTAATTTCCTCTTGCACATATTTATTTGTACCTCCATTAATGTTTGCAATTATTTCCCAATGTTCCAGCCAGTCATTCATGTTATCATTCAAATGTCTATAAGCCTTAAAATTCTACTTTTGGACCATTTTCCACAAAAGAGGACACTTCCTTCATTTTTAATATTGTCATCATACCACAAAACTTTACTAAGAAGATTCTGTTTTGATGTTGGTAAGTGACTTCCAGGCATTTAACATATTCCCATATACCATCGGAATTCGGTTATTGTTGACTTTGAAATTGAGATGAAGACAGTGAAAATCACTATTCAGTGTCTTGTCAAAATTTGCGATGAAATAATTTGATAAGCTGGCCCATTTAGGGGTCAAATTTAGCAGCTCTTTACTCAACCATGTGGTGATGCGCCCTCAACGGTCATTCTAGCCAGCGAGGCTCAACTAGCCATTCTGTTTAGCTGGTAGCACCATCGCCGGCTTCGCAGGTGAATTGTAGAGTTATTGTTGTTACCATGAATGCACAATATACCCACAATATGCCCTAAGTGACCCTCTCACTCACAACATACTCTTGTTTTTGCATAAATTAACAAATCTAGTTATCAAAACAGTATATTTGCTCTCCTAGAATTATCCCTAACAGCATTTAACCGGATCAGTGAGAGAGACACTATTTTTCACATGGTGGAGTCGCTTGAGTGGACACGATTTCTGTATACCCGTCGAGCAACATAGCATTTATCAAGTCAAACACTTCACAAGAGTCCATATTCTCAGGGTAGTGTCTAAATCTACCCATATACTATTTACCTACCTTACCCTTCGAATTAATGATATGTGTGACATTTTGGAGTAAAGATTAGTATATCAAGCAATGATTCACCATAACTGGGATAAACGAAGGAGGGAAGGGTGCTTTTGCGTGGCAACGTTGAGGGTCGTTGTTACATTCCTTGGGCAAGTAAATCAAAACAATGTGCAATAAAATTTGACATTGGTTCTCATACACAACTCTATACATTCTGACAAAACTTGCAATTGAGACATCTTAGAAAACATCCTAGTTTGATGAATTGCAAGAACAGGGTTTGCTGTTAAATAAAAATACCCCATCTAGAAATCTTGGTGGTCACATCTCCGTACAGATAACGATGGTTTATAATATCACCAACACCATCGAGAACTAAATTTATTCAGAGAGCTGATGATGAGAATTGTGAGATTTTGACCAACAAAATGGAAGGAAGATCTTTCCTGCAATGTTCATTTTTCGAATGTTTAGACTATATATTATAGAAAACTTTCACATGATATGACTGAGATTCTGTGTAACAAAATTGAATGTTTCTGACAAAATTGAAAGAAATTGTAAATGAATGATGGCAATTGAGCATATCTCCTTTCAATGTCTTTAAGGCACTAAACGTGTTGTCATTTGCCAGATGGAAACTGGAATATCTTACATTTCACTCTCACTTCACGTTGTTTGATGCCATGATCTCACCTATTCTCTGTTACGGTTCTGAAGAGGTTGCCGATTTATTATCACACACTTAAGCATTATATTTACTTCTGGGTAAAGGTTACTGGAATGCCCCCGAAGACTTCCAAGCCAAATTTATTTAATGCTAAATAATATTGACGCAAACCACACAACATTGATGACAAATTTGGTTTGGAGTGATGCAAACCAAGAGTAACCTCAAGATCTGTCAGAGAACATACTGATTCATTCTTTATGAAGTTCAAAGAAAATGGTATGAAGGCGATCACAAGAAGCTGAGAAAAATTGATAGAGATTATTACATTAGGTAATTAGATCTCAATTTTCTCAATCTAGATAAAACTGAAAATGTACATGTTCTCCAGAGCATACAGTGTGATTTAGCCATTGAGTGTCACAGATCAAGACAATTTTCTTTTGTTTTGGCACTATATAAACTTTGCTGACTCACTGATTGACCTTTTTCATAAGTCTAGCGCCCTTCTGTGGCCACTGTGAATTTGAAGTCAAAGCGAGGCCACTGGGGAAAAACCTGGGCAGGGGCTGGAGGGTTTTCCCCAGTGGCCTCGCTTTGACTTCAAATTCACAGTGGCCACAGGAGGGTGCTAGACTTATGAAAAGGGTCTATTGTTCTACTAATTGGTTGGTTGTAGTACCGGTATGCTTGAAATGAATATGCAAAGTACACAAAAATCAGCAAATCTACGCTGCTTTAATTTAAATTTGATACACTATGCCAATATAGAGAAAACATCCCAGGCAAAGCCAAAATTGACACAGAGAACCTTCATTTAGGTAAATTAAATGTAAAGTACGAAAACCCATTTGTATGCAACTTCATTTAATACAGATTTTGGGTGCTACAATCATATAAAAATACCACAATTATATCGGTAAAACATATATTATTTATTATCATTTAAATTTACAATATCAAATGACAGAGCATTATACCACGATGCAAGTATATCAAATATACATCTTGCCAAATTATAATAAGTCATGTTGCCTTTTATATATTGCTTTTAAGTTACCTCTTTTAAACTATCAACATTACTTCATAAAAGCTACAGCTTTATGTTTAATCTCTGAAATGTTTTGGTCCTATTGCAATATTACGCTTAAATGGGAATATCTCACCTGTGACACAAATAGTGACATTGTTTAGAAATGAATGCGAACCTAAATTGCAAAGAGCTCTTGATATTAAAAGCTGGCGTACAACCAGGGTAATTCCTACTTTGCGTGAAGGGAAGGGGGATAATCACATCAGGGTTTTGCACTAAGTTTCTATACTCAGACTGAGTGGCAATACCAGCAAAAATGCAGAACTGGAGGACTTAGTTTTAGAGTGAATTGCAAATAAATATATAACAAATGAAACACTTTTGCGACTTGTTCATTTGATCTTGGCATTCATCGAGACAAGACAGACCACAAAATGCACAAGGAAGACAGAAATTACCGAAAAACACAAATGTGAAGATATAACTAACAGTATTTTTCGCCACTAAAAGTGTGCATGCATGTCATTAAAGGCCTCACACTGATGTCATTGATTTCACATTTCATAAAGGGATTACTTAGGTCATGCGTCAGCTTTTATTGTCCGATTGCGACAGTCGATGGCCCCCTGAAATCAATTTGCCTGCTTAAACTTTTTGTAATAAATACACCTGCATTCTGGATAGTTACGTGATCCATAAAAGGTAAAGTGACAACGAAGAGACATATTGGGAACGATTGCACCTACTATGTAGATGCAGCAGACCTAACTGATAAGAAACTAAGGATGAATATGGCAACTTAAAGTTTATATCTGTCAAAAATATTATATGCTCAACTACAGCTTCATATGGTAAACCTTATTTAGATCACATACTACTAACATTTTTTCTTCAAAGAAGACTAAATACATAAAGTTGCCTTCTATGAAAAGATACCAAATAAGTGGACATGGTTCGTTGTGAATAAAATTCCTATACAATTTCATTAGTTGAATAAGTCTTTCATTTTTACACTAAAACTCTTCCACATTGTTTCAGAAAGACAGATGTCTGTGTCTCACATATAGTTATTTACAAAACAATAATTATTTGCTCCAAGATAAAAAATAAACTTTAAGACGTACTTAAATGAAAGGAGAATTTATCAAGTTCGTATTTGTTACATAGAACATAATCTAGCACAGCAAGAATTGAAGCTTATAGATTTACAAATTACAAATGTTGTGCATTGTTGTGAAATGAAGGGAAAAATAGCATTGGTGAAACATTGCTCCCATTTGAAGAAGATTTATATATTACACTCATATAAGATTTAAACAAATAAATTTACAGTGAGTATAAATGTAAAACCCAATTTCGTACTAATTCAGTAAACAGGTATCAAAGAAAGAAATATTGGAATTTCATTCTCATGTGGAAAAATTTTAATGCCATCCCCTGGTTCTAAATTGAAATGAATGTATTGGATTAAGGCGAGAAAAAGGCCCAAAACAACCTATGCAGATTTCACAGTCATTTGAAAAATAATGTAGTCCAGCTTATTGCCATGAAAATTCGCTTATAATAATTACCTTTGAATAGCATTAAAGCAGTAGTTCCTTGATTTGACAGTTTTTAGCTTTTTCCACAAATTTCATCTCTTTCCCCAAAGAGTACCAGTATATTCAAAGGAACAAATTCTATCAATAGAACAGAATTCCTTTTTAGATCAGAGGGCATACATGCCAGTAAACATTTATATACACAGATACATAAATATAATACATAGTGCCACCAGAACTGAGTAAGAAATGGTAATATCTTGTAGCAATTTAAAGATTACAATAAATATTACAAATGTACAAAATGGTCATGATTGTCCCTGCTACAAAGAGTTGAGTCAACACTAAACTATCAACTCCTTGAATGTGTGAAATGCACTCAAATGCACTCAAAACGTTGCAAAACTCTTGCAAATAAACCATATGTTTGGTACAGCAATTTTACTACATTATTGTTGACAAGGGGTAGCATTTGTAACTAATTCAACTGATGTACATAAAGTGCATGGTACTTCAGATATTACCATTCTGCTGAACATACGGAACTACCGGAACTATCATACCCACTACTTTCACCAGACCTCTGATCACTATCAATTGCATCTGATGACTCAGACCCAGCTGAGAAATCAGATTCGTATGATGGCACAGAAGACTGATCAGATTTCACTTCACCAATATGTTTAGACATTGAGCGTTGCCAGTATTCAACATATGTAGGATGAGCAGCAGCTCCAGCCATGTCCCTTTCTTGTCTTGCACCAATATAATCTGGCATATTATGAACATTGTTGTGATTCAAGTCAACGAAAAGTGACAGTTTCAAAGTTCCAACTATCCTACTCAGAGATACAACACCATGATCTGTGATGCAATTGTAACTCAAGTCAAGATATTCCAATTGCATGACTTTGGCTTTTACAACTGGAGAAATGTCAAAAGTATCTTCCCTTGACCTTAATTCCCTGACTCTAATCTGGTGAGCGTTCTCAATTAGTTTACTTAAAGTCTCTGCACCATTATCTCCTATTCTATTATAACTCAAATCAACATATTTCAGCGGGCTCAACAGTTCCATACCTTTGCTGATGCTATCTACTCCAATATCACTGATATTGTTACGACTAAGATCAAGATGTTGAAGTCGAGTAAGGTTTTGTATCACTCCACCAACAATCCTTGAACCAAAATCTCCAATCTTGTTATGACCAATATTAATGTATCTGAGATGAACCAGTTTCTCTATCCATGCGCTTAGAGTTTCTACATCAGAATCACTTATTTCATTGTAACTTAGGTCAAGGTGCCTAAGCTTTCTCAAAGTTACTACTCCTTTAGTCTCACTCTTTAATCCAATAATACATATCACATTATGACTAAGATCAAGGTGCCTCAATTTAGATAAATTTTCCATCTTTTTACTTAGACTCTCTGCACCAACATCACCAATCTTATTGTTACTAAGGTCAAGGTGCCTAAGCAGTATCAATTTCTGTATACCGTGACATAGATAACCAATGCCTTCATCTCCGATTTTGTTGTGGCTAAGATTCAGGTGGCGAAGCCAGGTCAATTCTTCCACACCTTGGAGTAAACTTTCTACTTTCATATCACCAATGTCATTATGACTAAGATCCATATGTCTGAGCCAAGGCACCTTCTCTAGTGCTTTGATCAACCTCTCAGCACCAACGTGGCCTATTCTGTTAAAGCTGAGATTCAGGTTACTTAACCAAGCCAGTTTCTTTATTCCTTTACTAATGCTCTCTCCACCAATATCCCCAATGATGTTATGACCCAGATTAAGATCAGAGAGTTGTCCCATAAACTGAAACCCGGAACTTAGACATTCTGCATATAGTTCTCCGATTTCATTATGACTAAGATCAAGAAATCTCAACTCTGTCAATTTTTCCATCACAGTCTTTAAATTGTGACTGTCTATATCTTTTATTTTGTTATGACAGAGATCAAGATGAGAAAGCTGTTTCATATTCTCTGCTCCTTCAATTATACATTCCACACCAATATTTCCTATGCTATTATGACTAATATCAATGTGTTCTACCCTAGTGGCAGTCTTTAATCCATTTCCCAAACACTGTGCACCATAGTCTCCAATGTTATTATGACTGAGGAAGAGACTTCTCAACTGCTTCATTTTTGCTATCCCTTTACTTAACATGTGTGCGCCTGCATTGCCAATGTTGTTATGATCAACCTTCAGATATTCTAGCAAGGTCATACTCTCAAAGCCTTTCCCTAAAATCTGAGTACCAGGCTCCCAAATGTCATTATGACTCAGATCAATCCCCCTAAGTTGAGTCATTTTCACCATTGCCTCACTTAAATGTTTGAGACCTGTATGTCCAATGTTACTATGGCTTAGATCAAGGTACTCTAGAACTGTCAGGATGCTGAGGCCTTTACAAAAGTTTCCAAATTCTCTTTCATCCCACTTCTTGTGGTTGACACTCATTTTAATGCACAGGGTTTCAATTTCATAAAGAAACACGAACCTATCAAGGGTGACTGTATCTTCATCAAGATTGATGTCATGAGGGTAATCCAACAGCTGATATTTAATGTATGGAATAATGTAAACAAGTGGTGTTAAATTTTTTGAAACGTTGACGATTTTTTGTTGACAGACTTCAACGGTCTTTAACAATTCAATCATCCCACTACAAGTAATATCAGTTGCACTGAAATCTGCATACATTAAAAATTCCAGGGAATGCAGTCCACTCCCTATGTACTTGATACCATCATCTCCTATATTATTCAAACTGAGATCTATATGTTTCAAGGCCTTCAAACACTTGAAACTGTCAGCAAGCATTTTGGCTGATGACTTCGTAATCCCACACTGACTCAAACTTAAATTTTCTAAATTACTAAAAAGTGATACATTGGAGCACATGTGAGTGACATCCGATGGCAGTTTTGAAACTTTAATTTCCGTCACATCCCTCACTTTAACTTGTAATTTTCTTATATCATCAATTGTCTGCAACTTTGACAAACTTGGAACAATATCTCTTGTCTGATCACTTACTGGTATGCATTCCAGCAGCTTTTCAAAATTTTCTTGAACACCATTTCCCTCGACCAGGACATCAATTTCATCTGCCAATGGCAGTAATGCAACACAACCATTGCCACTCAACTTGTTATCTCTAATATCAATTTGTTTGAGAAATGGAAGCCATTTGAT
>LD350357.1:16257-27075 GCA_001465055.1 Ptychodera flava | reverse complement strand
CGATATACGAGGCATGTAATAAACATATAGTCAGACCGATTACTGGACAATCATTATATGATGAACAGTTTGTGTGTGTGTGTGTGTGTGTATGTGTGTGAAAGGCGGATGTCGTATTTCTATAATAGCCAAGTTTTGCACACTCTGCAACGAAAGTATCTGTTACATCAAAGTGGTTTTTATCGCACAAGAGCATGCGTTTCGCTGTTATCGGTGCATCATTCATGATATGAACACAGTAAAGTAATGATGTTACAATATACACATATTGACTGGCCATGAGGGCAACAGCATACGTCTGTAACCCGAGGGACTGTGAGTCACCCTAAAAACAGACTGTTTCCCGAGGCCGTAGGCCGAGGGAAACAGTCTGTTTTGGGGGTGACTCACAGGCCCGAGGGGTTAAAGACGTATGATGTTGCCCTCATGGCCAGTCAATATGTGTTTTGTAACACATCTCCTCCGTAGCCATGCATAAGAACCACAGTTGCGAGTGGAGTGATACGTACCGGCCGCCGCGTACTATGCATATTCCAATTATTATATGCATAGTACGCGGCGGCCGGTACGTATCACTCCACTCGCAACTGTGATAAGAACGTACTATACACAAAACTGGTCGCATGTACGCCTACGATGTAATATGTTGGAGTGGTTCAGTGAGAAAAAGTTTTTCCCAAAAGGATCTGCAAAACGTTCAATACACCGTTGATATAGTTTTTGTCCGTATCGAGTCCTTGTTGGAAACCAAAGCATTCAATTCTTCTTCAGAAAGTAGGATAACCCAAGAAATTTCTCGACTATCGATTCGATCGGCCGCAGACGACATCTTTGTTTACATTCCGGTCCGCGTTCGCGTCAATGTCGTTTGTAACGTCAGCGGGCATCATTTTTCGGAACTGATGCCTGGCAGGCAACAGTTCAAACAAATGATGCCTGATGACGTCGTTTACGTGGATCAGCACAAAAAGAACGCATCCCACGTGACTATCAATTGGCGAATTAGAATACAGACTGCGGATGAGGTGCGTTACAATAATTTATGTGCAGTTGGGCGTTTATAGCAATTCCCTCGAGAAGTTTCCTAATACCGTAAACAACAACTTGAGAATTCGCACTCATAAAATTGACAAAAAAATAAATGTTACCTTACCCAAGGGGCGGTTTTGTTAAACAAATATCCTTTAGCAAATTCCGCCGGCCCACTCCTTCATTGTAACTGAAAGTCCCCTTAGAGACGATACCAAAGGGAAGATAGAATGACACAACTTACAGACGTTTTCATTCTTACTGTAATATAACCCTTCAGTGTGTTGAAAGACAAAGTATTGCCTTGCTAACACAAGGAATTGTGTACAATATCGAACAGATTTCTGTCGAGACTAAAAATCCCGCTTTCAACGATAACATTGGACATTTCGAAGTTTTACACAATTCTGTAGGATTCTAGGCTAGAACAGGGGACTGCATTGTACAGAACGAACAAACAAAAATACTAAAGAACACTCAAGCAAAGGTTACAGCGACAGGACTCAGGACAATTTACCATTCATATGTAATGCTTAGCATGTAAATTTATGGTGTTATTAAAAATGATATTGTTGGATCCAAATATGGTTGAAGTGTAATATGAAACTTAGGATATTACGACAGCGGTTGATTTCTTCGACGGTAAATCGGGTGATGTAACCCCATGAAAAACAAAGAGATTAAACTCCAAGATTGTAAACAATGACATGATAAATCGTTAAGTGCAAATAGGACACTGTAATTTGACCTAGCAATAATTATGACAGGGTAAAATATTGACTGCGACCTATGTCAGCTGTATGAGTCACGATCTAATATTAATCACTGGTCATATCTCAGTTTGTTAACATGCCGTAAAAATCAACTCCTGTAATGTGAAGCGTCAAAGTTGATTCCAAATGAAATAAGACTTCGTAACTGAATGAAATAAATGAACAGAATGCATGATTGATCCTCGTCACTGGCAAAACTAATCACAGTCCCTCAACTGTGGAAGAACAGAGATTCCTCAACTGTGGAGGGACTGTGATCTGTCCTCTGAATAAGATATTATTAAACATTTCTTCTCTTTCATATTTTAGTGTTACTATTGTTACCATTATTCTTATATTTCAAAACATCGTTAGTCTTGCAAATATGCCTTTATAACTCAAATGTCTCTTTCTGAAGACGGTGGACCTCAGAAAGGTTATCAAAACACGACTTCATCCAAGCTTATGCGAAATACAAAAGCAAATAAAGAATTCATTTGAAAACAAAGTTAGAGGTACTGAGAAAATCTAATCGCAATGAAGCTGCCAAAAGAACGTTTTCCGATTTTTCAAAGAGATGAATCCCTCTCTGACACACATATATGATCCATGGGATCCATCGCGATGCGATTTTCTCAGTAGTTTCTAACTTTGTTTTCAAATGTATTTTTTATTTGTTTTTTTAATTTGAGAAAGTGTTATGCTCAATTTATTTGCATATCTTGTCGATTTACCCAACAAACGTTCTTTGCCAACTTTGTATCGTCCTATAAAAAAAGTCTTGTTCCTTTACATCAGGAGTAAAAAAAAAGACGCTGGCGTTCCGAATGAAAAAGAACAGACAGATATATGTTTGACGTTTAAAGAGAGATGAATTTGTAGAGAGCACTAGAGAAATTGAGATGCAGAGACCAGAGTAGGGGGTAAGAGTACGGTCGCAATCGGTTGACACAGATAGGGAATGTGACCTTTAGGTGAGGGAGAGCTCTGACAGAAACGTCGACTATGGTGATGCGACCGCGACGAAGACTACAAATGCATGGGATTACGTAAGACGCTATCGGAGGAAGATGGCGATGATGACGATAATGACGAAGACGACGACGAAGACGACGACGACGACGACGACGATGATGATGATGATGATAAGCATCATCATCAACATCATCATCATCATTATCATGACGAAGATGATGATGATGATGATGATGATGATGATGATGATGATGGTGGTGGTGGTGGTGGTGGTGGTTGTGGTGGCGGCGGTGGTGTTGATGATGATGATGATTAATGATAAATGATGATGACGATGAATGATGATGACAGCGACAATGATGATGGTGGTGGTGACGGTGACAAAACAACAATTATCGCTTTGGTCCTTTCCGTTCACAAACACCTCTGGGGCGGGAGATGGGGCTTGAAAAACATGAGGCTACATTGGGGGCTTGAAGATACTGTGGTACTGAAAGGGGATTTGAAAAAGTGCTGCTGATTGGAAGAATCATAGTGGACTAATGTTAGAACAAAAAGTAACCCCCAAACACATTACTCTACAGTGAAGTCAGACTAACATAAACTTTGGGGGAAAATGAGTTTTCCAGGGTCTGTTGACTGGTAAAGTACTCTTTGATGTTTTATTTATAGTCTCCTCTATTTCCACTCCTTCACCACTTTTGGAGAGTCTGATATTCAGTTCATCGCCATGGCGTTCATTTCTATGGCGATTTAAGTCATCACATGCAAACAAATCTGCCTTTCTTCGTTTTCAAAGTATAAGAAGTTATAAAATTTCTCCAAAAATGTTAAATTTAAAAGTTTTCTCACTCAGGAAAGTGGTATTCCCCCATGACCCTCCCAAGTCAGCAAGCTGGTCGGCTATTTATTTTTCTTTGCCACTTATATTTATATATATATATATATATATATATATATATATATATATATATATATATATATATATATTATTATTAATTTCGTCCGGATACAAACAAGTGGACATTCAACCGATTATAGACAAAGTAAATAAACTAGATTGTGAGCGTTTACTGCAATACAAAACAAAAATAGCGGAATCCCGATTGACATACGTCACTGACTACAACCAAGTGGGCCCCGATGTGAAAAAAAAAATGGTGACACAAGATACTAATGAAATCGGCTTCAATGAAAAGAGTCATGCCTTCACCTCCGCTATTAGCATATCGTCGCTGCAGGAATTTGGGAGACATTCTTGTCCACAATAAATCACAGAACTTCGAACTTTATCTCACCCTTGCAATGCTATCCGTAAATATATGCTAACCACTGATACCTTCACTAGCAAAGTAACAGGAGAACGGTTCAAAGTGAGAGGCAACCTATCGTGTACGTCATCATGGGTACTTTATTCGATAGTCTGCAGAAAATGTCAACGAACACCCCTGATGTCAAAATTTTCAGATTTTGAGTTTTTACTAAATTTTGATTCTGGACCATTAGTAGTTTGTACTCCTAAAACAGATTTGCTCAATTCATCCTATAAGTATGGATTAGAGGTCTCTTTTGTTTGACTTTTGACCCACTCATGATATGGATGGGACTGCTCATTGCATAAAATAACAGAAATCACATGGATTGAAAAAATCACTCAATGAAAATAATAATAAAAAGCAACTAGCCACACTAAAAGAAAATGATGTAATTTGTAGTATAAAAGATAATTTTGGTATTGGATTGCACCATTATTTGATAGGGGTGCTGGTATCAGCTTTAGTGTAGGATGATGGGACTGAATACTAAGGGACTCACATTTTTTTCAATTTTTGAATGTGTCAATGTAATAGATTCACACAGTGATACCAAATTTTAATTCAATATGACAATTTTTTATAAGTGTTAACATTTTTATGTTGTTTTTAGATAAGTTTACGTGCTCCCATTATAATTACTTGTACATGACCTTTGACCTTCATAACTAATATAATTGCATATTTTATATTAAATACATCTAAGCAATGTTAAATAATTAATGAAAGCTTTCTACAAGTTTCAAACTTTTTGGGGGTGTTTGAAATAAATACTAAGACAATACGGATCACTACATTTTCAAAAGGGGGTGGGGTAGCCAATGAAATTAAAGAGGCAAAACACCCATAACATATACTTGCTACACAAAAATCATACTTAACAACACATTTGCAATCACTTCAACAAGAATAAAGATCTTCACAAACAAATACTTTCTATAAAATAAATCTGTAATTTTATTGCTGTCCTGTTAACACAAAACAATTCATGGACAAATATCCCTATACCTTAACAAAGTGGTAACCACAATGAGATTATGACCTCAAAAACTATAGAGTTCTTTCTTAAATTTCTTGACAAAAGATGCACATTCATTATTGAACATTCCTTAAGCAGGTGTCAATATACACTTTTCTGCTAAGCAGATAAATGCTATGTGTTACATGTGCAGATCCACAAGATTAAAATAGTGCACTCAGGAATAACTGACTGCAAACATTCTACCTTATGTGATAGGATTGTTGAATGAGAAAGATTTGAGATATCCTACAAAGAGCTAGAGATTGAATAAAGATATTTTACCCAGTGTGAGGGTCTGACATGTTTGAGATGAAATAAAGTCAGGTTCAGCTATGTGTGAGACGATGTGAAGATATTTGAGGACAGTACATGGGAGTTGATATGAAAATTTTCCATTAAGGCTATGAAACAATTTAATAATATCACAGATGTAGTTCAAAGGAACATTTTACAGTGTGGGGTCAAGTCAAGTGTGATATGAAAATATTTGACCGAGTGTGAGGGGCTGCCATGTGTGAGATGAAATGAAGAGATTTTACCCAGTGTGAGGGTCTGGCATGTGTGAGATGAAATGAAGATATTTTACCTGGTGTGAGGGTGTGACATGTGTGAGATGAAGATATTTTACCCGGTGTGAGGGTCTGCCATATGAGAGATGAAATGAAGACATTTTACCTCATGTGAGGGTCAAGTGTGAGAAGAAATGAAAATATTTGACCGAGTGTGAGGGTCTGGCATGTGTGAGATGAAATGAAGATATTTTACCCAGTGTGAGGGTCTACCATGTGTGAGATGAAATGAAGATATTTAACCCACTGTGGGGGTCTGGCATGTGTGAGATGAAATGAAGATATTTTACCCAGTGTGAGGGTGTGACATGTGTGAGATGAAATGAAGATATTTTACCCAGTGTTGGGGTCTGCCATGTGTGAGATGAAATGAAGATATTTTACCCAGTGTGAGGGTCAAGTGTGAGAAGAAATGAAAATATTTGACCGAGTGTGAGGGTCTGGCATGTGTGAGATGAAATGAAGATATTTTACCCAGTGTGAGGGTCTGGCATGTGTGAGATGAAATGAAGATATTTTACGTGGTGTGAGGGTGTGACATGTGTGAGATGAAGATATTTTACCCATTGTGAGTGTCAGCCATGTGTGAGATGAAACAAGCGATCTAGCGGCCGATATAGCTCCGCTTTGTTTATATAGAGAATAACTATTTTTGACACATGTTGATGAAGAAGGTGGAAATCTTTGATAGCTCAACGCTACGAAATCCCTTGGCGTTGACTGATCTCACCCCTGGGTTAGCCACAGTCGCTCGAGAGCTATTCAGCTCTGGGACTATTCGCCCAATAGACGAGTGTCTCGCTTCTGTACACTCGTCTATGGGGCGAATAGTCCCAGAGCTGAATAGCTCTCGAGCGACTGTGGTAAAGTGTTATCTGCGATCACTTCAGAACGAAGTAAAAGCGACTTCACTTGTTTATAGTCAGCAAAATACGGTGTTTTCGATGGATCTTCAAACAAAACAGAACAATCAATTTGCAACTTTGTATATCAATTTTTGCAACAATGTTTCTCGAAATAATGTGACCTGACATCAGGGTTGTTTTTGCTTGACGCGGCCCATATATATATATATATATATATATATATATATATATATATATATATATATATATATATATATATATATATATATATATGTATATATATATATAGACAAATAGTATAGGCAGACCACAGGACCTCACAAGTGGCTATTTAAGTCAATATTACAGCGTTTTCTTTTTCTTTTTCAATGTTACAAATAAACCAGCTGAAGAGCACAACACTTGTGTAGCTGTCTTTTGTGTAGCTTGTATTGGCATGTATAGTGCGCCCTCAACGGGGAATGTGATCATATGTAAATGCGACCTTTAGTTCCGTGACCTCTAGCCATGCCTACTTCCTCGCCATTGCCATGCGTACAGATGTCGCTGTGTTTACTGTACTAATATAGAAATTAGTACAGTAAGCATAGCGAGGACAGGAAGTAGGCTGTCTGTGATATATATAATCATGCTTTTGAAGGGACAAAGTCGGCCATTGTCTAAAAATTTTTCGATGGCAAAAATCTCCAGTCAAATCAATAGGCGACCCAAATTGTGACCATAGATGGCTTCATGGATATGTAAAACAGCCCTCTTGCTCTTTATGACAACGTTCAATGTTTATCTGGGCGTCCATGCGATTTGAATTTTCCGCCATGGTTGAACTATCACATAACGAATTACTACGCACACTTCTTCACGTCATCGTATGCATGGTTTGGAAGAGTGCGTGAGTGGTCTGTGACCTTCATACTAACTTCAACACAATGGAAACAAAACTACTGTAAAGTAGTGAAAATTAAAATGGCATTTGCTTGTAAATTTATACGATCGAGTGACACGGACTGTGAAACAGATATAAACCATAGACCCAATGGTTCTATCTATGATAAAACGAAAACGATATGTATATTAAAGATTGTTAGGGTGATAGTAACAGGTACAGAGTAATACATTTTCTTTGCATTTAAGGTGAAAAAATTGATAAACCTTTATCTTCGTAGACTTTCAAGATATTTAGGTCATTTTCCTGTCATTCCATGTTTTTTTCAAACATGACATGATCAAGATGAGAACTTGTTGAACTTGAAACTTGAACTTGAAACATCGGTCCAGGAAGCGCGACTGAACATCGGACATCGTGACACCGCTGGGTACTGTCGATCGATACTGCTCACGATTGTTAGCTACCTCTTGGCACACAAAATATGTGCGAATGTTATTGAATGGGGAATTTTTCTGTGCCTCATGCAATTAATTGTATCAGTTGAACAGTATTTCGAACCACAAGTGAGTACATGGCAATGACGGTGACTTGATATGGTAGCATTCACCCTTGTTCCTCATGGCAGTCTTTGCAGCGTTTGCTGATTGACAGTGGTTTGTCAAAGTCAAAGACCGCTAAGGCTGCGTTTACAAATAACGATCGAGGGGGGGGGGGGGCTGAAGGAATCGCGATTAAAATCTTATTTTTTGCAGACCCCCCCCCTTAATACCCTTAAAAAATTTTCAAATGCCCCCTCTAATGATCAACATTTTCAAGTCCCCGAACTGTCCCAGCACGCATATTTGTAAAGGATGTGCGCGCAGACAAAATAAACACGTATTGCTCCATTCCGCTCGCAGATGTTCAACATTACCTGTTAATAGTACTTCGTAAAGTCATATTTCTAAAGCAAGTTTTTAAATCGATTATCATTTTTAAATGCATCAGTGAACTTTTTCGATTTACTGTATCAGTCTAAGCCAACTTGAGTTAATCTAAACCTGGCCAGGTCAATTGCTCCTGCCGAAGAGCACACAAAATGATGATCATGAGAGAGTATGCAAATTGTTATTGTTAAAAAACTGAGTACAGTGACCTATACCAAAAATTTGTTTCAAAAGTACAAGACATATATGAATTAGATGCCACTGAAAATTGACAATATTGGAAGGTTAAAATATTCCATCAAATAAATATTTTAATCTCTGAAATTTTGGGTGTAATAATGGCAAATTTGGTTAAAAAATAAATAATTCCATCTAGTCACATATTTTTTCATTTAGTCTTTACTGTTCGAAGTTTTACTTTTGTATTATTTTATGACGTGAATATGAAAATTTAGAAAATTGAACATTGTGACCCTATCTTTTTTCTCTAATATTATTCTCATATGCCAGAAAGTCTTCTGGTCTTCCTGTGTTGCTCTCTGGCCTAATCTTGTGTACAAGTATGTTTCACTGTCATGAGCGTCATTTGACACAAACTCTTCTTCAACTACCACGTAGATCAGAGGCAGAGTTATCTCTATCACTGCTCAGGTATGCCGTGACTTGAACACGGCAGTGGCAGGGTAGTATCTGATAGTGACACTGCCCGTAGGCAGTAGCTGTTTTGACAATTTTGACAATATTTTTGTTCAGTTTATATAACTACGTTCTTGTTCTTATCCCTACAGCATGTTGAACTGTCCAGTATTCAGCTTGCTATCACAGCCTGTGTATGTATACCATGCATTTGTATCACTGACAACTGACTGTCACTGATTAAATTATCACACCTAATACATATTTATATATACAGATTTTGTTGACAAACTCATGTTGTGTGTTTGATTATGCAGTGGGGAGACAGCAAGAAATTGTAGTTGATATATTACATAGAAATATTGCAAAACTCATCAACAGTTGCAGCTTCTGCCCTGTTACTAGGCTCGTTTGGTTTTTATGACAAAGCACACGTTTAGATTTTTTCGAGGTAAAAGTCATGAAATGTGACAAATGGTTATAGATTTTGTTAAATGATTACTAACATTACAACAATTGGATGACATAAAAATGGTATTCATTTTTAATTACCTACAAAAATTTGGAATTGGAAAATGTAAAACATGAAAAGGAAACAAAAAATTTTCAAGTCCCTCCTACAGGTAGAGCAATTTTCAAGTCCCCCCTCTACCACCCCCAAATTTTTCGAATCCCCCCTGAATTCCTCCAGCCCCCCTAAACATTTTTTGTTAACGCAGGAAATAGGCCTTGATTAGTAATTGGATACCGTAAAATTCATATCACGAACATATCGTTTTAACCTATATTAGTACAATGTTGTGTTCGTACAGCTGTAACCACAAGACTGTACATTCCTGTAGACATGACACCCACTGCCACTTGTACTGCAGAGTTAGAACATTTTTGGATGGACCCTCCCCAGTCAGCAAACTGGCCGCCTCTCTCTGTGCCACTTCTATATGCAACATTTCAGAGAACTATGCTTGATACACTAGTGTATACATTCATCAGGTTAAGGAGAATCACCTAATTTTCATTTGTCCACGTTCATTTTTTCTTTTTTTCTGATGTTTAACTCCCCAGGTATCCGCTAATATGGCGTCTGCTGAAAGTTATTGTTTTGATTCGCCAACTCGACGTTTGAATACCTCCTCATTAGATAGGATACGTTTGCAATGCCATTGTCAGGGATTACCTGATATGCCGCCGGCTCCATGCTTCAGTGACAATCCGCCGCCAGAGTGTTTCGCGACAACTGAAGGTACGTGCATCACAACATAACGTGGTTACTTTTGAGATAAATGCGATGACAATGGGAGACCTAGTGATTGATTAGATCGCTGAATTCATGTCTTGTCTTACACACAAAAAAAGACAGTTAAGTTGTGGCGCACACGTTGCTAATAGCGTCTATATATATTTATGCATGTCATGGCAGTAAATGCGCCGAGTCCAAAGTAGTGACTACCTTCACTATAGGTAAAAATTGCTAGACTGGAGCGAGAAAGCGACGCTTTCTCGCAATTGGTGAGAATTTCTTGTTATTCTCCCTGCCAGCCGTCACTGAGATATTTTGAACTCAGTCTCACTGGTGAGCAGTGAGAAATTCATTCCTTGGTGAGAATCAAGGATGGTAACAGATTCTCACCAGTAAGACTGGAAATTATCACCAAGCCTGGCCAGAATGGTTATTTTACTGTGAGAATCGACCAGACTAACCGTTCATTGGTGAGAATCTGCTAGACTCATTATTCACTGGTGAGCATTAACCAGATTGATTCTCACCAGTGAACTACAACTCTAGCTGATTCTCACCAATTCCACGGTGAGACTGGTTTAATCTCATCAGTGAATGATAAGTAT
>LD350355.1:30351-74183 GCA_001465055.1 Ptychodera flava | reverse complement strand
CAGACAACTCTCAAAACAGAATTTCCGTCAACAAAATTAGGATGTATCCATGGATGAGATATGTGTCAATGCAAACATCAAAGTTCGAAAGACGAAAACATTGATGACCGAGATCGGGAATGACGAGTTGACACCGGCAGAGACCGGTGACGGCAACGTTGTGGGCACAGACAAGCAATGAGTGTGTCATCGAACGGAATCTTTCGCGCTCGCAAAGGTCGTAAACTTGTGTGATATTTTGAAAGCCAGGGCATCTCTGAGAATGAGAATTACAGTTTCGATCGTGTTGTCTCATTTACTTCATAGATATAATTGCAAATATTCTAAGTAACTCTGAATACTATGGTTATCTGTCGCTAGCACGGTGAAAGCTATGTCCGCCGCGATGGCCAACTTGCCTTGGCATCGGTACAGCGCGAGACAATGATTGACACGTACACGTGACCGAATCCGTACGTCTGGTTGGTGGAGATACCCTTTAATGTAGCAAATTTCAGCTTGATGGGATTTATGAATGAAAGTATCTCCTGGGTGACGGGCCGCTTTACTTTTAAATGAAAGTAATCCGCGTAAGTAAAACACAAATCGCGACGAAATTCATGTAATTTGTTACGATAATTTTGATCCATCTACGTCAAAAGAAAAACCAGATATGAACTGAATATGCTCACGTGTTTTACAACAGGTTCATTTATAGTAGTACGCTTCGCAGAACAATAAGATATATGTTATCACTAATGAAGCAGGTTTTTTTCAATATCGCACAGTACTCTCAGATTTTCATCACTAATTACAAAACTTTATTTAATATGCAAATGAGTTGTTAATTAACTTGACACTGCTCAATGCTTCATGGGACAATTAGAAATCCATCAGATCAACATTTGTAGCACGTTTTATTTAATGCAGTATTTTTAGAGTAATGTCACTAATTACAAAGTTCATTAAATATGCAAATTATCCCTATATTAACTTGAAACTGTTAAATGATTCATAGCACAATTAAATATTTATCAAATCAATATCTGTAGCACGTTTCACAAAATTTGGTGCCGTAATTTCAGAGTTACCAGTATATACCTAATTACAAAGTTTATTAAATATGCAAATGAACCCTTAATTAACTTTACACTACTAAATGCTTTACAACACAGTTAGATATCTGTCAGATCAGTATACGCAGCAGTTTTCATCTGATTTGATGCAGTTATTTTGGAGTTATATGACTACTTATAAAACTTCACGAAATATGCAAATGAGCTAATTATTAACTTTACACTGTTCAATGCTTTTCAGTACAATTGGATATTTATCGGATCAACATCTGTAGCAAGTTTCATCAAATTTGACGCTGTAATTTTGGAGTAGTATCACTAATTACAAAGTTCATTAAATATGCAAATAAACCCTTAATTAACTTCACACAAGTAAACGCTCTACACCATAATTAGATATCTGTCGAATCAGTATCTGTAGCAGATTTCATAACATTTGGTGCAGTTATTTTGGAGTTATATCACTAATTACAAAACTTTATAAAATATGCAAATTACCTATTTGTTAACTTGACACTGCCAAATGCTTCTCAGTACAATTAGATATTTATCAAAACAATATCTGTACCCAATTTCAAAGATTTGGGTGCCGTAATGTCAGAGTTATATACCTAATTACAAAGTTCATTGAATATGCAAATGAACCCTTAATTAATTTCACACTACTGAATACTTTACACTACAGTTAGATATCAGTCGGATCAGTATCTGCAGCAGATTTCATCACATTTGGTGAAGTTATATCGAAGTTATATGACTAATTACAAAACTTCATAAAATATGCAAATGACCTATTTATTAACTTGATACTGTCCAATGCTTCTAAGTATAATTAGATATATATCAGATCAATATTTGTTGCAGGTATCATCAAGTTTGGTGCAGGAATTTCAGAGTTATCTCACTAATAACAAAAGTTTATTAAATATGCAAATGTGAAAGCAATTGACATGACACTCACAGTATCATCATAATGTTCTGAGATTGTCATCTGTGAAAAGTTTCATGAAATTTTGTGCAGTATTTCTTGATATATATCTACACTGTCATTACCGTCTCCATAGGGAAACCATTGTACGGAAAAAACCGATATTGCATACCTTCATTAATATGCAAGCCACATTAACCAAAATCTAATCAGTTCTTGCAAGTAGCATATGGTACCTGTGTACCAAATCTGACTCGAATCCCTTCAGGTGTTTTTGAGTTATCGTGTAAACAGACAGACAGACAGACACACACACACACACACACTAACACACACACACACACACACACACACACACGGACAGACAGACAGACATCGCTATGACAATAGCCCACGTGTTTACACACGTGAGCTAATAAGAAGACTGTTCATGTGATAAATATATAATCCGATGGTATTTTTCTCTGTTTGACGTCATCGTATACTCGTGTTTTCCGCGGAGCCGCACAACTTCTCGCCTTCGGGTCGAAGTTGTACGGCTCCGCGAAAAACACTCGTATACCATGACGTCAAACAGAGAAAAATACCATGGGATTACATATAATAATTTCACCATTTTTATTTTGAATGTGATCCCTAATTTCTTGTTCTTCTCCCAAAAGAATGTTGATATATATTATACAGTATCCAGCTTGTCAACTCCGCCCCATGGTTGTAAACTGCATTGTTATTGTTGAAAAGTGACTTCTGGTCTGAACTACAAGACAAATGTAAACAATAAAAACGCAAAAAACGCCTTCCTTTTCCCACCTGATACGCAGAGAAATGGTATAATTGCTCTTCACTTGGAATGAATTTGTTCAAATGCGCTTATAAACTATATGGATGACAATACTGTCAAATATCGCGGTCCACCACTATTACTCAAAGCATATTGAGGTACACAGTATTCAGCTTCTCAACACAGCGTGTACACACATTCACTGTTGTTTCAGTTGAATTCTAGCTAGGATCAGAATTGAAACATAACAATGCGATCTACTCATGTACAGATTGAGTTGACAAACTGAATACTGTGTTTTTTCAATATGCTTTGGGAGTAGCACAAGAAAATATACTTGCTTCTGAACAAAACTAGTGGAAAAATCATACAAAAGTTACATCTACTGGCTGCACCCATTTAAATGATGACGTCATATTCTAATATTGGTTTGACGTTTTAACACACGCGAGATTATAGTTCATCCAGTGATTTCAATTTAAACATGACACAAAGGTTGAAAGTTTTTCAGAACAGGGTATGAGCAAACATTTAGAACTTCTGAGTGGCGTACCCTGGTATTCAAAGATACCGATAAATTTAAAACTTGATTTTTGATTTATTGATGAGATAGATCACGTGTAAGAGTTTATGCATCGACAACCTGTGCCTCCTCTTTGATAATATTGATCGATGAAAGTCGCAGAACATTCGTCATTCACGAATGCATAGAGACACAAAATAAATACCCAGATAAATCTAACAATGCACGTAAAATTGATCCAATTGGATTGCATTGGGAGGATCTGTTGTTCTACAGAGTCACGAGGATGAGTACTTGACTAGGGCAATGTACGGTCATTAGAAGAATATCTGTCGAACAGCTCCGTTGTACGAATTCATCGTGTTGTAACGCGTTTAGTTACTGAGAATTTGGGTACGTGTATTTCAGAACTATCAAGTGTTTGGGTACATTTATTCAATATCACTCTCAGAAATCCTGTACCCATGGCCGACTTGGCCTTTATTTACTGAGACATACTTGCGCATAGTTTTGGATAATTCACAGAGTGTACAAAATGCAGAGGAGAGTAGTTAGAGTTCGCCTCATAACGATTATCTCGTGACGTCCAGTTACTCACGTTTTCAAATTGTAGAGGAACTATCAGGTAAGCGGCTCTTTTTTATTTAATGTCTGTTAGCTTCTTCTATATAAGTATTTCTCGGGAATTCTGTTCCAAATATACTAGTGGTATGTTTTGTTCGCTCAAAAGTGTTCATGGTTATCTACGAGTGCCACCTTTATACGTTTAAACTGCAATTACCTAAATGTCATGTTGAAGCAAGCAAGAAAACAATTTGCTCAACGAAACATGAATTTACCCCGTAACAGGACTAAGACCTGGCTTTCCATAAATAAACAGCAAATTCCTGAAAAAAAACTACAAATTATATACCTAAGATAACAGTACTAATTGTAATATATCATAGAAACACATTTATTTGCTCTATATTACGTAAAAATTCATACATAAAAAGACATACAGACTGAGATTTCACTTCCCACCGATGTGGTATGATATTGTAACCACAATGTGTAGTAAAATGTAAAATGACGTCATTATGACGTAATAATTCGTTACATTGATTGCATCCATATCAAATTTAATGGCTTGTTTCACTAGCTTTCTATCAAATCTGATATTAATTACACCATGTCAGTCCTCAGAAAAGGTCGGCATTAATGGCATTTTTTTCATAATGCACTACGCCATTGAGTTTCCCTATTTCACTGAGGCATTTTCTTTAATAGCCAATAACTTCTAATCGCCCTGGTGCCCAGATGGTAAACGAAACTGCATTTTATGTGGCACATGATGATTATGACAAATAAAGTCTCCAAATTCCTAAAGAGAGGGCAGGTTTCACCGGCACTACCCATTGACCCCTGCCAAAAACAGAGCACAATTTTATAAAACATTGCTGCAGTGACAGTACCGAAAATCGCAGGGAAAACTTGTTTAATCAACCGAGTTACAGGCAAAAAAGGAAGTATAAATTGTCAAAGTGTGCAACAACGCTTTTAAATTAAGTGTCAAAATGGGCAATGTTCATAAATCATAATTGTCAACGGCTTCTGTACTCCTGTTTACAAGCAGGGACTATTCAAGTGCTAAACATCACACTCACGGGCAGAGGGTACGTGAAAGTACCCACAATGCAACGCAATTTGTACACACGAATATCGGACAGGTAGTCCCCGTACACTTCCTACTTTCTGATCGGAAAGAAAAACGCCAAAACAAGAGCACTGTGAATCTGTCGCCCGGTGAATAGTTTGTTGTTGGTTGCTTTTGATCTTCTAATCATGTTGTAAAATGAAATTAATGGAAATGATCGTGATTCCTCCCGGTAAGTAACGACGTGCTGCTCTTTTGGGAGTCACGTGACTTGCCGTTCTGCGCACAGCCATAGAATCAAACTCAGAGTTTACATGTCCTCTTACCTCAGCATGTTTTCTGACATCAAAAATCTTACATGAAGACTAGCGGATCTCTTCCAGTCAGCCATAGAGGACATTTTTAGTTCTGTGGACGAGCCTCTCTTTTCAGATATTCGGAAACTCTGCGGTAACAATTCAGAGTAAGTGGTCCGATCGTTGTGAAATCTTAGTATCTGTGTACATGTGTAACCCTCGTCAAAGTCAAGACACTTTTCAAATCACCTATCGCTGACTAAAATAGATTTAAGGCGCTGATATCTTATCACTATTCTGCGCACTGTCATATCAACCGACCAAGACTTCTTGATATCAAGCGATAGCTAGTCTTAAATAGAACTCTTAACGTCACTTTTATTAACTGAATAAACACGAAACACGTGTGTCTGCCTACCACTATTTTTCTTGCTCTTTCATCGTATAAGAGATTGTTTACTCAGTAGCTGCTTCGTCATTTGTCAAATTGTGTAAGTGACTATTTGTAACAAGGGGGCAATAGGAGAAGAAGAGGGACATTATCCAAAGTGGTCTTGATGACAATCGTAACTTCACGTGTTAACTTTACTTTTTTTTTCTAAATAGGGCTATACCAGATGAATCTTAAAGGGATACAATCGTTGGAAGTGCGCAATACGACCATACGACCAATGTAGATTCTTCTCATTTACATATGTATGCAGACCATCAGACTTTGCTGGTGGGAAATCCATAGATGATTTAAACAATACCATAAATAATGATGCTGTACCTATAAAGAGCTGAGTGTCTGCTAATTCTATGCGCCTTAATGTTAAGAAAACATAGAGTCTTTTGATTACAACTCATTATAGGTTAAATCGTTTAAATGATCGTGATGGATCGTTATCATCTGCAAAGGTCTTAGGTGTAACTCTTCATGAAAGCCCATCTTGGAATGATCATATAAATTGCTTGTGTACATCCATAGAGAAACATAGATAGAGTGGCAACGGGTATTGTTTTAGGCGTGAAGCGGTTACGTAACCCATCCATGTTCGCTTCGCCTCAGGTTGCTCTTGCCTCACTTTTTCGAAGAGTGCCGACCATGAATCCTTCGGTAATTTTCGGATTTTCGCCAATTGTTAAGCGAAAGTATGTTCGGCAAAGTTTGTGTTGTTGTTGTCGTGTGGTGCTGAGCAGAATTGACGTGCTGGCGAAAACGGGAGTGTTTTGAGCTTCAGGAAAATGAGTTTTACCGTTTTAAAAATTCCTCTCATATTTCTATGAATATATAATGAGTGTGTTTGAACCAAATTTGAAAGTCTTTTATCGATACTGTCTGGTTTTACTCAATGGTTTACGGTCAGTCATACCGTCTTTTACACGTGCATCAAGGAAGGACATGTTTATTAAACTGCTGGCGTGTTATGTTTTGATTGGCGTGAAGCAGTGTTTCTGGCCTAAGAGCTCACAAAGTAACTATGGTTGCTACGCGACTGGCAGTACGATGCCATCTCGTCGTATTTTTCGCATAATCTCGTGTAATTATCAACCACAAACAAAGCCTCCAAAAAGTTTAACACCTTTGAAGCTCATTTTCATATGAAAAGCCAATAGTCTACCGAGACGACCATGGAACAAAAGGCATGCAAGTGTTGCCACTCTGTCTATGTTTCTCTGTGGTACATCGTTGAACAAAAGAATTGATCTTTTAGGCAGGGTACGTTCTTTTATACCCATTGATTATCGTATCATTTTACACTTTGGTTTAATTCAAAGCACATCAGATTATTGTTGCGTAGTATGGGGTAACACGACTGAGAAAAATCTGGAGAAACTTTTTATACTGCAGAAGATAGCTTTGCGTGTACTTTTTGTGTTGCCGTATGATTATCCTTCTGTTTAATTGTTTTCTGTATTCAATATTGTGTCAGTAAGACAAATAATTTATTATTTCCCTGCAATTTTAACATTTATGCTCCGCAATATCTTTCAGATATGTTAATCTTCCGAAGTAGAATTCACCAATATTATACACGTTCTGTAGAAAAAATGGATTTTAATATTCCCAAAGCATATATATGTATGGGTCAGATAAGTTTTAAATATCGATCATCGCAAGTCTGGAATTTTTACCCGGTGCATTGTGACACGCTCCAAATATAACAACGTTTAAGGTGAAAGTGAAACAACTCATAAAACAAAATGTTCCTCTGTAATTATTTTTGTTCTTTGTATTGAGAATTTTGCTCTTTGTATTAATATTCTGCTGCTTTTTTCTCTGTACATTTGATCCCCGATGAAAATTACTCTTTGAGTAACTCGGTTGCTCAGTAAAAGTGTAAAGATAATAAATAGTATCTTCAATATACGTACAAAGTTTCGTCAATTTTGATTCAGTCAATTCAGAAATATATCCCTAATAAGGAGAGTTCATCAAATATGCAAATTTGAGCTAAACGTTTATGTCACACCTTTAAGTCTTTCATGGCAGATAAATCCTTGTGTGATCAACATTTCTAGCAAATCTTATCTGATTCTGTGCAGCCGTTCTCGTTGTATGTCTGTTTTTTCAAAATCATTTATTATTCAAATGAGCATGAAATATGCAATTTACTTACACTTGCTATATAAAGTGGCGATACAATGACAGCAGTCAAAGAAATTTAGCATTTTTATATCAGCTGATTACACACATATATGCTTAATGGCCTGTAGAATTAATATGTGGTGAATATTGTTCATTATGTTGATATGAAGTTGCAAACATGTAGCAAAAGTGTAAATTCACTGACAACTGCACTATACACTGAAACACGTGATAATTTTCAGTTCATATCTGGTACGAAGATCAGATATGCCTATCTGACAACTTGTTAGAACGTTTTGAAAGGCCCAGTTTATTATCACAGTAACAGATGATTGATATATTGTCATTATTTACAGCAACTTGAGCAGTCTGATACAGTATGTAGTAGCTGATTGACAATAAGTTTCGGCAAGCCAATCGGCTAAACGCTTCCAAAACGCGACTATCGCCAGGGAAATTTATAATCGTTAACGATTTCAATGAAGAATAAAATATTGACAAAGTGTTAACGATTACTTCATACATTCACTGATGCAAGCAGGAACCAGGGATCGAGAAGACCGCCTCTAAAATGAACGAAAACTATGTCTTATACTCGAGAAGAATGATTTCCGTGAATGTAGTTATCTAATCTACCGGCAGAAAAAATATTCTCAAGCGATTTCTTGGCGGGAAATGAGCAAGGTTTTTCCCCACCTGCCAGGTGACCTAAAATTTCATTTTAGTTCTCAGCGGGCAACTTTAAAAGTAAGGGTCTTGTGGGCAAGCTGGCTGTAGGAATCGGTTGCTTTCGGGGATTTGTCGATAAACATCAACGATAACATTATTTGTTGGATACATGCGTAGGCTAACTTTAATAAGAAAGCGGTGGATGAAAATCCAATATTTCAAATACAGGAAAGTATACGTACTTTGTAAGGCACATTGCAATAGAATCATATCATTCTCACTGTCAAAGAAAACGACATTGAACTTGAGGAATCATTGCCATAGATAGTAACGTTTCCAAAAGTTCGTATATGAATAGCGGGATAACGTTTCCATAAAAAACTAACGTTTCCAGCTTGTATTGCGTTTCTTTCTGTCATAGACGGTTTTCTTCTATAATAAACATAATGTCAGGATATTACAAAATTTTTATATTGTATCTTTCTTTATAAGTCAGTAAAAAACTTTACATTTCCAGCTTGGATTGCGTTTTTTTTTCTGATAATAAAACAATTTTACATTGAATATTTCTTTGTAATATTTGAAAACTTCATTTGAAAGTAAAAAATAAGCCAACATCTTTGGCATTAAAAGTACGCCTATGTTTCACGTACATAAAGGCGGTTATTTTTGTGACAAGTATTCGGCTGTTCTCTCTATAACCATGGTTACACTCTAACACCAGCCGGGGCTCCACACGCCGTTATAATTGTCAGGATTAGCGCCCTCAAAGTCCAAGGGTGGGTTGATGGCCGGTCTCATTTTTTTCTCGTATTCCTTCAGCTTCTTTTTCAGTTCCGCCACCTTTCCTGGATATTTCTCAGCAATATTGAGCTTTTCTATAGGGTCGTCTGCAATGTATGATAAAATATATGTGTATGAGAGAGCAAGAGAGAGAGAGAGAGAGAGAGAAATCATAAGTCGTCATCGACGTTAAGAACAGAGTTGCATAGACATAAAATCAGTTATGTTTTTAGCTTATGTTCATTATTATTCATACCATCTCTTTTCATAGTCTATACAATCGAATGTGATATTTATCAAGATTTGTCAGCGATAAGTATTTGAAGGTCTTCGTGCAAGACAAATTGTTGCATGTATGTGTTTTGATTGCTGTCTTGCCCTGGAAATGGTAAACCACAGTGTCTCAAAATGCTCTGTGATTTAACTTAAATGTCTAAACCTGTTTTTGTAATGTCATGCCTGGTAGACACGGCCGTTGAATGCGTAATATCAGTTGCTATTGGTGAGAACTGAATTTGAGTGCGGACCAGAATTAACGTGTCAACAATAACTTTCCCTATTTTTACAAACTGTTCTGTGTTTGTCCGGCATGCTCGGTAATATTATGAAAATATAATAAAACTTTACAGCTATTTTCCCTGCAATTTTTCTATTTAATAGGCATAAACAGACTAATTTACTTACCTTTTAAATTATAGAGCAAGGTGACATTTTGAAAGTCTGGCAACTTGCCCAGTTCGCCGAAGCGTACAGGTGTATGCTTTGGTTGGGGGCCATCAAGAACAGGTTTATGCCAACCATCTAAAAAAAAGGTTTGGAGAAAAACAAATTAATGACGTTATCACTACTCGCTATTATTAATGTTATTGGTGAAAAGTAACGCCTGCAAATTTTAATGATAAGCTGCTTCCCCGGTGATGGCTTTACGCCAGGGTCAGGCAAGAACACGCATTGCAATTACTATAAAACTGTGATAAAGAGAAAGATCTGATGACTCACACGGGTGTAATCTTTTGCTAAACCTTTTTGTCACGAAAGCTTTAAGCCGTGCTCATTAAAAATCAAGAATAAAAGCATAATTCACTGTGCAAATTTCGGTACCACAGAAACAAAGTTGAAATTCAAAATGGCCGCTCTCTCTATGCCAACTGTACGATTAAAACATTATCTGTTAGATTTTCATAAAACACGCCTGTGAAAATTTCACAATCTCCGCAATATCCAAAAGGAATCCAATCACACCGCACATTAAACAGCAAAGTATTGTAAAATATGAGATAAGTGTTGTCGGCAGGTTATTTTCAGTGTTTATATTCTCTCTGTACAGAACTTACAGCAGTCTAGCTGAGTCTGACTGTCTCTGATGCTCAACATTTCCATAAAGTACACATTCTTCCATCCTTACCTGAGAGTGTGAGGGAACGGCGTGGATGAAATATTTCAGGATTACCGATGATGAGCTTGTAGTCTCCAACTCTACAGAGGTGAAACAATAGGGAAGGAAAAGCCGTGAGCGTCTTGGAGGATAGCTCGCCTACAGGCCTAGCCGCTCAGACTTCTGCCCGTGGATGCATACCAGCTAACACTGTAAACCAATGCCCTATAGACCATCGTTTTCTGAGTAAAATCTTTGGAGTGGGCATTTTGCATGTAAGTAATGATTTGTTGTGGAAATGCGTTATTGTGAGGTTATTGTGAGGTTTTAGTCGGTCACTGCTGGATCAACCTATTCTGATCTGCAGGAGTCAGCGATGCATGAAGTATATTTCTACTTAAAACTTCCATGGACAGAATATGGCATATATTCCTCAACCTTATAAGCCATGGACATTAAGCTTATAGGCGGCTTACAACAATATTTTCAGTAAGCGATTTGCTCATGTTCATTTGACGTCACTGCTCACCTGATAGCTGACCCAGTAGGCTCTACGTCATCAATATTGTACACCATCTCTGTCCGAGGCGATGGTTTTCCTTCTGATATTGTGTCCCATACATCCAGACCATCTAGGTCGCCCTCTAAGAGAAAAAATGTAAAATTAAACAGGTAAGGTACTCGAAAGGTATCCTGTAACCTTAGCTAAACGACAGAGGAAGAAAATGCTTCTTAATACATATCATGAGGTTTTTCAAATTACCAGTTCTCATGACGATTGGTTGCCACAGAGACACGTAAGCCTACCGGACGTTCAGATACACAAATATATAAATGTAGCATTAGATTAATTCCTTAAATTAAAGCAGAATGCGCCTCGGGGGACAGATATTAGATATCTCAATTTTTCAGTACTTTCAGGTATACCACTTGAGGGCGTCATTTTAAAGCTGTTAGTGTTCGAAAAAATTTCACCGTCTTGGTTTTTCGAAAATAGACGAGAGCACAGGAATGGCGGACATATTGAATTTGAAATATCGATTAATGTTCAGTAATTTGTTCCTTTAGGACCCAATTTTGCTGTTTGACCCCTGAATTTGTTCTTGCATTGGTAAGAAAACAGTTGAAAGTTGCATTCACGAACGAAAATTTGAGCAAAAGTTCACGTCCTTTCACGTACTACTTTAAAGCTTACAAGTTAATTTTACTCGTGTTTTGGAACTCGTAATAACCAAATACAGCATGAAACTCTGTTCTGCACCATGCCTACCTGCTTCGGCTCCAGCCAGCTTCAGGATCGTTGTGTGGAAATCTGTTATATGTATCAATCTGTGAAACGATAACAGCAGCGTTAAACATGTCATGCATAGTTTGCTTGAACGATAATAACCCAAATACATGATAATTTGGTTGAT
The DNA here is from genome assembly GCA_001465055.1 of Ptychodera flava. NCBI lineage: Eukaryota > Metazoa > Hemichordata > Enteropneusta > Ptychoderidae > Ptychodera > Ptychodera flava. The sequence continues at coordinate 62,150 of LD350355.1, read as the reverse complement.
TATTACGAATCTCTAAAGAAAACGACTCCTCAGAATGAACACGGCGACGATCTGTAGTTGCTTGATCGGCATTTAAACAGGCTGTGGAGGCTGTGGAAGGCCAGAAAACAGAACTCACTCATTGTTCACGTAACCGGTTTTCTTCAAAGCGGAACTGCACACAAAACCAGGCACCCTGGATCCTCCTTCGAATAGAGTTCCGGCAGTACCTCTCAATGGCCAGTTGCTTCCCGCTAAGTAATGCACTCCCCCATTCTGTCGAAAGAGTAAAATAGCATCGTTTTTCATAAATCCCTCCTTGGGCAGAACGATTTGAAGAGGAACCTTAAAATAAAATATTAGATGAGATCTCTGTGTCTGTCTCGTCAGATTTGTATTTTGCAAGTGGACAAACGGACCTATTGCAAACGATGAGACGCGGTTCGATTGGCAGCATTCTACAAAGATAGATGCTCCGTATATACATACGTTTTGAACGCGTGTATGATAACTATTTAGTGTTTCCGATAGGATCATCAACTCACATCACTGAAGAACACAAACAGAGTATCTTCCCACATTCCACGTTCTTTTAAGGCTCTTGTTAGATTTCCAACAGCTTCATCGATGGCAGAAACCATTGCTTGGGAATGTAATCACAGAGATACGATTAGCTGGCAGTCAGCCCGAAGATGTATGTCGGGACTGTCCACATGATAGTTGGAAGACTTGATCAACTTTCACGAAACATACATTTGAGTGCCAAAATGAATAAGCTTAATAGGTGCGACTCTTAAATTTCAGCGCGTCGTTTATAAACATACAATCTTACTTTGTTTCCTATTGGCTAAAATGATTTCGCATTATGATATTACAACCCTATTCCTTATAGTTCGTGGGCTGGAGGGGCCCACCGAGCACCCCCATAAACCTACTACATAGGTATTTTTTTGTTTGTTGGGATCTGCTGAACTAGAAAAAAGATGTTAACATTGGATGTTTTGGGATGCACTACCTGTCTGCACTGGTTTTTGATTTGTATGTACCGCAAAAAATGGCGAAAAATGGGTAGGGGTAGGGGTACTATATCCTCCCCTCAATTGAGTAAACTAGCATGAAATAGCACAAACCTTACATTTTTGGAAAGCGCAGATACTGCTCTTTCTGAGGAATTAATTTGTGTACATAGAATAGGACGACTTTAAAATGAATTTTTTTGACAATTTTGAAATTTTTTACCCAAAATACCATGTAACAATTGTGATTTACTTTTTATTAAGCCAAATTTTCACAACTTTTTATGTTAAAATTATTTATTTCGACATATTGAACAAGAAAAAAGTGTTCACATCAGATATTTAACTATACACTACTTCTCCGGAGTCAATTCTCAATTGCGTGTATCTGTATGGGGTGTGCAAAAGCTAGGGGTAAGGGTACAACATTCTTTCCTTGATGAAGTAAACTGGCTTGAAATGCCATATACCTTATACTTTTAGAAAGCTTAGATACTAGTCTTTCTAAAATGCAAAAGGTTTCAGTAAAAAAATATGACGTCATAGAATTGGATAACTTTAATTCGATTTATTCTGGTAATTCAGTATTTTTAACAGGAAGAAAATATGATAACTATTGTTTCCTCCCAATGAAGCAAATCAAACAGATTTATGGATGTTATTTACTAATTGCAATGTGCTGAAGAAGTCAAAATTGGGTATTTACAATGCATTATTGTCTCTACTCACTAAAATTGCAAGTTTTGCTACATTGGTATATCGTGAATGGGCATTTTATTGTTATGCAATGAACTAATGCACAGCCTTAAAAAGAAGGCTTTAAAACGCGCACACATAGTCATATTGCCATTTTCTCCTTAAAGTAAATAGATTGTCTCCGTCTCCACAAAATAATATTTTTATGATATAAGTAGCATTTCTTGCTTTCGTCATCAGTTCATAGCCTAGACGATAGTTGACTTTAATCAAAGAGTTGAAACTCGCGTCTGTTTGCCTGTCGCAAGTGCCTTGTCAACAATGTCCCGCCGATATATTGATCTCCCGTGTCAACGTAGTAACGTGTACTTACCACAGAGTTTTCTACGGTCGATGTTTTTGACATTCTTGTACAAATCCTCAAATCGTTGAGGGGCCTTTCGTTCAAGAAACAGAATAATAATTCATTAATCATTGATTAAAGTTCGTTGTCCAACGGTGACACGGTAAAAATCATGAAGTATTATTATATTGTGCCAGTGAAATACTTTTTTTGGATAATCGTGTAACAAACAGTTTGTTGTAATTTTATGACAGAGTCTCATTTGGATTATTCAAAATACGCTCAGAACGCTACAAGTCAGGCTTGTTATTTATCCTTAATTTATTAGTCTCGTGGCACGTGTAAGTTAAATTAAAAGTCAAAGTTAAGTTAAAGTTGAATGCCTTATGAAAAAAATAGGTTCGGATATTTCGACAAAATAATTAATGACTCACAGTTTCTAAGGACTTAATTTCAAACAATCTTGGCCAGAACTTTTTCCCACAATATTCATATTAATGTTTTCTAGTATGTCTTTATATGTTGTAGAAAAAGTGAAAGAAGACCACATCAATGCATTCCTTCCAAGCACCGACTCATTTGCCCTGGTAACGTGAGTGCCTACCTCATTTGGCCATTTTGGAAGATCGATAGCAAAGTACATAAACATAGGCTCGTTGACGTTGTGTTCCTTGATGAGCTTCTCGGCTCTACGAACCAACATTTCCTGCGATGCAATGCAATTCAAAACACCGCATCAGAGTACACAATGACACTACTGCAAACACTATAAACACTATAGTACCACAAGATTGTCTTGATTTGTACCAACACAGGCTACCCAGACAGTATTAATAAGCTCATTATTGAGTTTTATTCACTGTTTTCTCTATCAGTTCCTCTCCTTTTCTTCATCACAGTCCCTCTATGGATATAGGGACTGTGTCTTCATGCTCTGACTGATCGGAGTAAATAAAATAAACGGTTATATAATCTAACCTAGCCTCTTAACCCTTTATTCATTTTACACCCCATTACAAGGACGTTTATCTCTCATAAACACATCTTGTAATTAATTAGTCAACACAACTAATTATGCTAATCCGTGGACTTATCAGGGATTTTACGGGTTGGTCAACATCGCGAAAGATAGGAAAGTACTCCTTTTTCATTTACATCTCTATCTTTGCAATGTTGACCAACACTTGATAAGTCCACGGATTAGCATAATTAGTTGTGTTGACTAATTAATTACAAGATGTGTAAATGAGAGATAAACGTCCTTGTAATGGGTGTAAAATGAATAAAGGGTTTATAAGAGGCTAGGTTAGATTATATAACCGTTTATTTTATTTACTCCGATCATTCAGAGCATGAAGACACAGTCCCTTTATCCATAGAGGGACTGTGATGAAGAAAAGGAGAGGAACTGATAGAGAAAACAGTGAGAAAAACTCAATGACAAGCTTATTTTATTCTGTCTGGGTAACCTGTGGTACCAACGGATATTTGTCACTCAGTAGCTTCTACTTCGCACATGAAGGTCAAAATATACCCTGAAAATCATCACCACATAATCCTCCACAATAATAAGTTCTGGAAAGCCTGATAATTTGGGAAATTCAAACACAAATTTCGATGATGCTCTGAGTTCAATGTGTGCTGAGCTAGGGCTCTCGGACAGTGCCCTCTTGCGATGGACCTTCAAGTTTAGCGTTCATAGGTACTGTAAATCTCAGCGTGCACAATCACTGGAAACTTGATATAACCAGCTGGGCTGTTCATTTGTTATGACGAGCTAACATGCAAATTTTCTTTACCTTTCAAAGTGAGATATTTTTGAAATTATACTACAAGTATCCTGCCCGTTTTCTGGTGAAAAGAAGGTAACATATTTGCATATACGAAATGTTTAAACTTGCTCTTACGTCATCGCAGTGTAAGCAGATCATAACTTACCGTCAGATATTCATCGCTTTTCTCAACTACACCTGTATTGTCCCGAAAATCATACCCGGCGACGTCTGTTCGCGAAAAAGAATGAACTCGTTTCAACTCTGCTATTGATTCCGACCAGTAAAAAGCTATCAGTCTGATTTTTAACTCATCGCAAACCGTAGGTTTATCGAAGAAAGTTGAATCACCGTGAGTGCTAGCTTTAACGCAACACCATGCCAACTTTTATGCGAGACCGTTGTTAGCAGCCAATTAGTCAATCTTTGGATAGCCTTGGTTGGCACAATTCGTAAAGAAATCATGAATCCTTGGTATAGACAGACATGTAACCTAGCAAACAAGGATAGATTGTGCAATCTTAAATTTAACGTTCAGTTTACAGTATATTTTGAACGACATCATTTTCATTTCGTGTACACAAACATTCTCTTGAACTAATTTTGCCTTTTGAAATAACAATATGCAGCGACAGATCCGCTCAATGGCAACAGGGGTCTTCAGTGAGAGGAGCATTATCGCTTACCTTGATTTTGAATTGTGCGATGCATCTTATCGAAGTGCGACACCAAAAGATTGTAGTAACCATAGAAACTGTCAAATCCTCGATAGGTTGGTGTATACTCCCATTTGCAGTTTCCCAAATGCCACCTGTCAAATACAACAAATGCATCAATATTCTGTAATTACCATTTCAGTGAAATTTCGATCACAGAGTTATCTCAAAAAATAAATAATGGTGTGATATGAAGAAGGCATGCGATGACCCGAAGTGGTGTATGCAGCTAGATAGATAGATAGATAGATAGATAGATAGATAGATAGATAGATAGATAGATAGATAGATAGATAGATAGACCATAAACACGCACTTACATACATACATACATACATACATACATACATACATACATACATACATACATACATACATACATACATACATACGTCATACATACATACATACATACATACATACATACATACATACATACATACATACATACATACATACATACATACATACATACATACTGTATATAGAGACAGACGAAAGATGGGGATAGCGACTTAAGTCTTACTTTCCAAGCATGTGCGTTCTATATCCAACATCTCTCAGCTTTTCAGGAAGAAGTTTCACATCAAGAGGCAAGCCGTGTGGCTGAGGAGACCACAGAATTTGGTGCTGGAAGATAACAATGGTCAAGATGTAATTGCCGTAATATCATGCGGAGATGATCAGTCTCGACAACAGCTCATCATTTAGGACTGTCCGAATTTATGAAAAATCTTGCAAAGAAAGATGTGAATATTCCTTATCTAGGAGTAGACTTTGCGCTCTTAAGGTAGTATGCACCTCGAGTGTGAAAGACTTTCACTTTTGCATTGCTAAGACGTTGCTCAATAAAACTTTCAACCATTTTCTTACCAAATCAGGAGTATAATTTAAGGGGTCAACGCGCAAAGTTTGGTACTAGAGAGACAAATTACTTAAAATGTACAGATATCTGGAATTCAAAATGTCCACCAAGCTTTTGTTAACTCCGTTAGGATATAGAAAATTTTTGATTTTCGAAAAACTAAGACGGTGAACATTTAACATGAGCCCCTCAAATGATAAATCAGAAAAGAATTGTAAAAATTTGAGTCCTGATATCTGTCCCCGATGCTCTATAACCTAACTTTACAACTTAAAAATCCTGACTATATATTTATGCTTCTTGGTTCCCCTGTGCTCAATGAATATTTTTGAGATGGTGCGATGCTTGAAGAATGGCAAAACTACAAAAAAGGTGGTGAATTACTTCCAAGGAGGCCGTAAAGAAAAGCTATTGGGCCCTGGACTTCTGGCAAAGACGACAGAGGCAGCCAGCTATTTTCTCGTTTTCATTCCAAACGACAAGTTTTCCGAATAAGTTTATGATATTGAGGTCCCACAGAGTCTCTGCGTTTGGATGGAAACTTACATATGGTTTCCAACAAACGTTTTCACTATGAAAGCCAACGACAAGAGGGCGATCATTGATAAAGATAAAGCTCATCTTGGGGATTCGCAATTCGTAAGTGGTTAATGATGTTGGTTTTGTGATAGTTTGAAAAATACTTTGAATCGACAAATAGCGGAAGCGACGATTATGGGGAGAGCTATTCTGCAATTTTGTATAACGGAATGGCAGGGGCGCAGTTCAATAGAGTTGTGGTTAGCAGAATAATCCATAATTGCCATAGGTAGTAGTAGTTTTTGTAATTATTCCAGCACTACTCAGCCGAAATATGGCAAAATGTAGTATGAAAAGGTGACATTACGACAAAGGTGACTTGCTCAACTAAAGGCATGTCACATCATCATCATCATACTATACCATCCGTGAAATAACAAAGGAAATACGATTTATTGGGAATCATCAATAATTGTATGTATTAACAGAAAACGGCATTCAAAATATTTAATCAACTTCTGCATTTCGATGCAGCATCAAGAAGCTGAATTTTAATGTCACGCAATTCAAAACAAAAAGTCTGAACTATTTTTATAGAGAATTTTTATATGCAGGGTTAATTCAAGCAATAAATGTACTGTTTACAGAACAAGGTGACCCTGAAAGAATTAATTTTTTCTACCAGCAACTAGCGGACGGATGTGATGTTTTAGGAGGCAATATTCGCAAACGATCAAGTATCGCCCTCGCCAATTTCATAGGTAAAATAAACATTTCATAATGAGTTAGGATTCATCAACTTGGTCACATAATAGAGTTGTCAACTAAAAACACGAGCAAAGAATGCAGCACCCACCTGTAAACCAACTCGATGAGCGTAGTATCCGCTCATTATCGCTGCTCGGCTCCTGTGTGGGTTTGAAAAGTAGCAATTTTGAATGAAGCACAATGAGTTCATTTCAGAGAAAATGAAACGCAAAATGCCAAAATATGGTCCGTCAGTCTTTATTGTTTTATCAGTACCACTGATCCCGCTTGTCGGGACTTCTACCTCCGCATCGGCAACAAGAATTGCGGCTTCACTTGCAGCCATCCGTGACTCATCCCCTAATTATATCTCAATACGTAAATTGTATTAGTGTATTAGACGCTTGTTCGATTTTGCATGTCGGTCTTGCTCTTTTAGCTGTTTGTTCTTTAAGCAATGACGTGTCCAAGGGTTGTGAATAAATGTGGATCAGAAGCACGCCCTCGCCGGCAAGTCTTGCAAGTATTGCGGCTTCAAACTTAGATGTGTTTCCATTTTTCACTTGCAACCACTGATGACTCACTACTTTATGATGTCCCAATAAGTAAGTTATTTTCGTGAAATAGTTGCTTATTTGCTTTTTTGTATCGTTTTTGTTTACTTAAGTCATTAAGTAACTTACGGTGTGCACAAAGGTTGTGAGTAACTGTTGTTCAGAAGCACGCCCTCGCCGGCAAGTCTTGCTATGTTCGGTGTTATCACATCCGGATTGTTCCAACTGACATCACCCCATCCTGTTGGAGGCCATGTCAGGTGAGGTGGCGCATTGGTGGTGTGGTTAAAGTCGGAGGTTAAAGTTAAAAAAAAACAACATGAAGTTAGCTAAGGCAGGTGTTGGAAGGTACTTGTGGGACGAATGTAAACATCGGAAGCGGTTTGATGAAACTATTTCGATAAAAGCGAACAGACATTCGGGTAGATACGGAACAATGAGACATACAGGAAAAAATATAGAAGACATGATTATACATGCATGAACACCGAAATGCGCTACCTAAACCTACCTAAATCATCAGCCATAAAGTACACGATGTGCGGTTTCTTGGTCTTTTCGGCGGGTTTCCCATGGTCAGTACTGTCACGTGAATGCCTAACAACTGTGTCAGGGGCTGTCGCTGAAATATGTCAAACATGAAGAAATAGAAGTGAGCTCTCTCTTTGTGTAAAATATCGGTCGATGTGTGTGAATGGCATGGCTGCACAGAAAGCGTATCTTTATTTCAAGAATTGTATCAGAACACTATTTGTCGATTTGTCTACTTGAGTTTTTTCAAGTCAAAGCACAGTCACCTGTGTACGGTTCTATTCCGCTCTTAGTCTATTCGCCCCATAGACATGTGTACATATGCCGGCCATTCCTTACATGTCTTAGGCATATGTGTACACACGTCTATGGAGCGAATAGACGCAGAGCGGAATAGAACACAGGTGACTGTGGTCAAAGCTATCTGGAAGAATTTGTCGTGTGAACTGAGTAAAGCACTTCGCCACAGTCAGCAGATTGATATACGCTCCACACAAATCCGGCTGTGTCGAAGACTTTGCAAGATACAAACGTGAAGTTCACGAAAATTCCCATACCCCTTAGAATGTACAATAAGGTAAACTTTATGATGCAAATCTAATTCGTATACTTTTTTAAAAAATGCGAAGGTTTTTAAGGTTAACGCCACAATATGTAAGATTGTGCTCGAACGACCTGTGTTTTAACATTGACCTTTGTATCACGTGAGATACGCCGTCAGTGAACCTTCGGTTGTGGTAATTTTTGGCATTGAAGAAGGTTAACAGATCATGCGCACTATCGACGCTGACACTGCTTCCAAATCGACTGATTATCTAGTCTGAGGCGTGACGATAACAAATTATGGGTCATTGCATGGTAGGGCAGGGAGCGATCATTGTCATACTTTGTCCAGCCGTCGAAGCATCTCACGGACCAATAGGCCTACTAGTATTCTTCGATCTTCTAGAGCACTTTCGACTCTGATTAGAATGTCTTAATCACGATACTGGATTGATTGAAAGTTTGATGGACAACCTTGCCCCCTGTAACTTCACCAAGCTCGGTATGGGGAACGATTTCACGTATCGCACGAGAGCGCCCACACCCTTTGTACCTTCACACAGTTCCAATCGTCACATATATCATGTACAGGCTTTCATGAAGTGATTAAACGGTCGGAAAAGGTTAAAAGACGAACTTGCGTGATAAGAAACGATAAGATGATGGCGGGGCTTGAAACGTCAGAGTGACGAGATACATGTAGGCAACTGAGTACGGAGACAAAGTAGTAGAACATTCGAGAATTGAAAAACGTAAGTTGAAAACAATTTCAGCTTAGATTTCTAAAACAATACACTCATACATACATACATACATACATACATACATACATACATACATACATACATACATACATACATACATATGTCTACTACTACTACAGGTGATCTATATGTATGTATGAACTAGATAAACTATTATTTTTACGAGGATAAACCAGTTTACATTCCCACTAAAGATTCGTCTCGTCAGCAGAGCTGGCTACATCTGTCGGATGGTTGTGTTCGCACACAACCAAAACTTTAAATTTCCCCCATTGCTGTTTGCATGTTGCCTTCGATCTTATTAACCATCACCATCCATAGAAAACTTTTAATTCTTTGCAGTTAATTACAATGAATAAGCCATCGAAACATGCAAACATAGATCATGGACAAAAATATATAATACGTGTTATTTGGTGTGATTAAATTCTCATTGAGTTTAGGGACTGGACATAAATTACAGGGGGGCAGGCCGGTGTTTTTCGAAACACCGGTGCGTCAAAAATAGTGACCCTTCAAAAGTTCATGCACAAAAATTAGTGACCCTCCCCCTTATCCGTGCATGAAAATAAGTGACCCTCTCCTGTTACTCAATACCCCCAACAAACCCGCAATGTGTTCAAAATCCCCTTCTGACTTGCTCTACTTTTTAAGTCGCCCTCCCGAAAGGAAGGCAAAATGTGGCCGATATAACGCGTTGTCCAAAAAATATCAAATCATATGTGTTCGATAATTCATGGAAATGTACTTTGCTTGAAGTGGCAGGAAAAAAGTGCATGCCTGTACAAAAAATTGTAATTTTTAGATTTCATCGATAATGTTGATTCACTATACATGGTAGTCGACTATAAGAAAACTACGAACGTGTATTTTCCAGTATAAAACTAGCAATATCTGTTCATCTATAGATGTTTAATAACTGAATAGATATACTTGATTAGCATGGGTTGTTTACAAGTGCACATGTAAACAAGATATTTGATCTTGGAATTTCGCTCAAAATGTTGATCCACTTTACATGGGAATCTATGACAAAACTGTAAAAAAAAATTTCAGAATTAAAAATATGCACTATTTGTGCATATATGGACCCTGAATAATTGACATAATTGTGCTTGATTAGAAGAAGGTGGTAACACGTGCATCTGTGTACAATAACTTTGTTTTTGGAATTTCGCATAAAATGTTGATCCACTATACATGGGAGTCTATGACAAAACTGTAAAAAATGTTTTTCAGAATTAAAAATATGCACTATTTGTGCATATATGGACCCTGAATAATTGACATAATTGGGCTTGATGGTTACAAGTCCATGTGTGTGCAAGAAATTTGATTTTGGAATTTCACTGAAATGTTGATTCTCTACACATGGCAGTCTATGATGAAACCCTCTGAATAAATTTTTCAAATACAAAAATAGGAAAATCTGTGCATTTATGTACACTCAATTATTGGTATCAATGTTCATGATTAGAGTAGAGTGGGTTCAAGTCAATGGTTGTGCAATAAATTTGATTTTGGAATTTCACCGAAATGTTGATTCATTATACATGGCAGTCTATGATGAAACCCTATTAACAATTTTTTCCAATACAAAAATAGGAAAATCTGTGCATTTATGTACACTTGATTATTGGTATTAATGTTCATGATTAGACTAGAGTGGTTTCAAGTCAATGGTTGGGCAAGAAATTTGATTTTGGAATTTTACTGAAATGTCCATTCACTATACATGGCAGTCTATGATAAAACTATGAATAATTTTTTTCCGATACAAAACTAGGTAAACCTGTGCATTTATGTACACCTAATTATTAGTATTAATATTCATGATTAGACTAGAGTGGTTTCAAGTCAATGGTTGTGCAAGAAATTTGATTTTGGAATTTCACCGAAATGTTGATTTACTATACATTGTAGGCTATGAGGAAACTACAAATAAATCATAGGTTATCTGATCCAAAATTGTTATTCAAAAGTTGTTCGACCTGAAGCTTCCAGTTGTTATTGATGACACTATGCACTATTCTGAATAGTTTGTATTCTGTCAATGTCCTCAAAAAATAAAAAATGTACATACAGCGACATGAACGTTTGACACTGACCTATACCCAATGTATTGTCAATGGGAGAATGATGTCAAATAAGTGATCTCCCAAATTGTTATTGAAAGAGTCATTATAGGGGATACACAATAGAGGAGTTGAATAAGTAGAAATCATGACAACTTAAATCAATGTGGCTGCTTGGATCATCAATACATGGTTTATTATACCTGAAATTTGCGTCTGAAGGGCGCGCCGAAAATGGAAATGGCAGAAAATGAAAGTGCCAGGAGGTATTTTTTCTTTTTTCAGTATTCCATATTCTTCAATACGTGCACATGCAATTTCAGCTTTGATGTATGAAAAAATGTGACCCTAACCCATAGGTTTGCACGACCCACCCCCAAAAAAACACCGGCCCACCCCCACCCCCCCCCGTAATTTATGTCAGTCCCTTACCTTTAAAAGTTAACATTATTGCAGCGCCTCCTATGAGCAAACCCAGCAGGAAGTAGGGAGTACATGAGCGCTGTCCCCTTGTCGTCTGACGACCATGCAGAGACGACGATTGACCAGCTGATCCCTGTGTAGAGGAAATTGGTGGAAACATCACAGAAAACAAAGATAAGAAATAGAGAAAAGTTGTAGAATACGACTAAATCTCTCTAAGTCTAAGATATAGGCGTTTAGCGTTCAGGCTTGGAGTTGTTGGAGTTGATGATGAAGATGATAGCAATGGTGGGCATGGCGGTGATGGCTGTGGTGATTGTTGCGGTGGCGGACGATACGATAATGATGATGATGATGATGATGATGATGAGAATGAATGAATGAATGAATGAATGAATGAATGAATGAATGAATGAATGAATGAATGAATGAATGAATGAATATGATGATGATGATGATGATGATGATGATGATGATGATAATGATCATGATAATAATGGAATGAATAAAAAATGAATGAATGAATGATTGAATGAATGCATGATGATGATGATAATGAATTAATGAATCAATCAATCAATCAATATGATGATAATGATGATGATGAATGAAAGAATGGATGAAAATGAATATGATGATGATGATGATGATGATGATGATGATGATGATTTTGTCGTTATTGTTCACATATCCACAGGATGAACGTTTTCTCCACACGTCACAATTTTATTCGAAAGTTATCCCGAGAACAATTAATCATTCATTTTAGAACTCTTAAATTTTCCGCCAATGAGTTGAATGTCCGCCCTAAATCGCAAGAGTAAAGAACTTATACGACGAGCTGTAAACGTTTTCTGTTTTATTAAAATCATTTTCATAGAAAAAATGTAATGAAAAATTGCGTATGTTGTTGTTTGCCACGACCACGATTCGTTGATTGTAAAACTTGCTCGAAGAGCTGGGCTCAAATGCTTTGAATTTACAGATTTGGAATGCTTCCTTCATCTTGTTGAGCAGAGCACAAGTTGTCCGCTTTCTACAAGAGCTTCAAACTTATGTTTCTGAGATTTATGTTTACATTCAACACAATCCCATGACAGAATGCATGAAACTCTACAGAATCCCTGCCATCACCGTTGAAGATCTCTGCCGCAATTAATGCGTCTGTAAAAGATTTCCGCGAATGTTTGGATGCCCTCATTGCCAGTAGACATTACAAAATGTACTTCTAAGCTGGTAATTGCCAGTAATGAGACACATGTATAGATGGGCTGTGAATAAGAGAATGTTTGGTGGCGAATGGCATATTTCTATGGAATGTGAACCTCCAGTAATGGCTTCAAATCACCAAACAACCTCTGCAAATTACACAGTCGTGGACTGATAACGCATGGTTTATCGCTTTAGGGACTCGAACATGGAGACATCATTAACAACTTGCGTCGGCAGAAAGGAAGACAACGAGATAACCCATCAATTTGTCTTGATATAACAACCTTTGCTTCATCTCATTATTCTGGCATTAACATTCCCCGCCAACGCATGTGCAGCTGTGTGTAGAGATCCACGCAACCCTGACCCGCCTTGCCGATGTCATCGTCACCAGTCACGTGCTTTTATCAGTCGATCTCTGAATATTGAATTGTCGTCTACGTGATGATTGAAGGACGGGTACAACTCGCTGGCGTTGCGAGGCTACCTGGTGGTTTGAGTAAGATGGCAGTCAAGCCAGATGCATGGGCTGGCCATCGCATTGTTGAACAAAGGTATGCATGTGGATTTGTTATTCAAGAGGTGCGTAAAGCAAATTTTTATGACACCTCATAATATGCGTCATTGGTTTACACCTCATAATATGCGTCATTGGTTTACCTTGGTCAGCTCAGCCGTACGTGGTCGTTCGACGCGGTCATTGCAAGAGGACCCCGTATTCCTGATCTGGAAGCGATGCTGTACAACGTTCAAAACGCTTCCAAAGACGAAACATCAACATTGAAACTCGTCACTGACTCGACCTGTCATCGATCTCCATTAACAGAGCAGAACATGAAATATTTTAAAATAATTGAATCATAGAAGACATGAGAAATATCGGCGTTTCAACTGTGAGTGCGCACACTTTTTATCTTTCGTTCGCTCTTTGTCTTCTTCTTTTTTTGACAAAGGCCCGGATTCCGATTAGTGAGCAGATACACTCTAATATCTCATTTTATCAATATTCCGTCCATCGCGATACGCAGAATCTGGCCGGCTGCATATTTGCTGGCGAAAAAAAAATCAGTTAAGGTAGTAAGCGCCTCGAAAGTGAAAGACTTGGAAGCTTAAACTTTTGCTCTAACTTTCTTCAAGGAATCTTTAAACAATTCTCTTTCAAAATCAAGACTAAAAGTCGTGGGTCACCGTGCAAATTTTGTTACTGGAGAAACAAATTACCAAAGATTTACCGATATTTGAAATTCAAAATGGCCGCCATCCCTGTGTTAACTCTATAGAGAGAAATAAAATTTCCATTTTTCGAAAAACTAAGAACGTGACATTTTTTCTTACACCAAGAGCTTTAAAATGAGCCCCCACAAGTGGTAGGTCAGAAAAGAATTGTAAAAGTTTGAGAGTCAGAATATCTGTCCCCGAGGTGCGTTCTACCTTAAGCTCTACTGGGTAATACAGAACACTGACTGCAAGACGTAAGGGCAGAATCTCGAATATTTTTGATAGAGCAATATCATTTGATAAACTCTGGAAATCTAATATTCAAAAAGTCATTTTTTATTGTTTGTACTTTGATTCAAAAAATTTTAAATCTCTACCTTTTATTAACGCATTTTTCAACGTTTTTAACGGCGTTCACAAAAGTGCGCGATCTTTTAGTGTACATTTGCACTAAACAGGACAAATAGCACTGTGACCCGAATCTGACCAGTGCACAGAACATTGCGATAACGCCAAGTGAACAGCTCCTCACGTGCATGATCAACATCTGCATTGCCTTGGTGAACTGTTTGTGAACACACTGGTCTGAACTGGTAATCATATCTATCAAGTCTTGTTTGAAATAAAGTAAAGGTCTATGTATCGCCAGCCTTCTGTGGAAATGTTTGCTTCCTGGAGATTACGTCGGACGGTGACATCCCCTCTCCCCCCCCCCCCGCGAAAAAATCCACAAATAAAGAAAAATCACACAGTCAACAAACAGATTTAAAGTAACAAATCAAGACTTTGCAGATGTGCATCAAAGTAAAGTTCGGGGTTTCGACAGATTAATTTAAATTACAGCTGCGGAGAAGGATGGAATCTTACTAATGTTTGGCATTTTATAGTGCGCCATCTTTAAAGGGTCATTGGCTGTAACTTTTGATGAAATTTTCCTACTTTTGTTTTTACCGTAAGTTTCTTATTCTACTCCGCCTAAGCATATTGAGATAATAGCATTTAGCTTGTCAAATCAGCCTGCGCTCTTGTATAGACTGTATTGTTCTTGTTGACAATTGAATTCTAGTCCGGACTAGAATTCAAACATAAAAAATTAGCAGCGTATACACGCTGTGGTAACATGCTGAATGCTTATGTTTATTTAACATGCTTTGGGGAACAGAAGTAGATCAAGGACTTTCAATTCGCAAAAAAAATTAAAAATAGTAAAAGAACATCAAAACGTACAGCTACTGGCCCATATATTGTTACGCTGGAGTATCTCATCAATGGAGCATCGAGGAGGTCAGGTTTGTTTTGTCACTCCAACCATCTCCAAATGATTTATTCGTCCTTTATATTAATTCGTCATCGCTTTTATGTCTCGATTTCTTACTTCAACCGCATCCATTTCATTCCATACCTAGACATTATTTCTGTCGCATCAGATTACCTCAAATTTAATTTCCTAACATTACCGTCATTGTCTGTCTTTAGTTCGCCCTAGCGTGTATCACTCGATAGTGATTTACGGCCTACGATGTGAGCATATTGTGTTTTTTTCCTTTTAAGTTGAACTTGAAACGCGCTCTGCAGAGTAACTGGAGTTCTCTGTTTTGCGGCTTCCTAAACGGAGCATAATTTCTGTCGTATGAGAGTTGCAAGTTGCTTCAACTTTTGCACCTCAAGTCTTTCCGATACATTGACTAGGATAAGAATGTCACCTTCTCAGGAGCAGCGGAGAAAGATATCGGTATAAAAAGTGTGTCATTAAATTTTCTGCACACTGTTAGTTACATTTCTAACGTTGGTCAAATCTTGACTCAAATCACCCACCTGATGTCTTCTCTGCCTGGTTTCCATAATGGCTCTGACGCAATATCAACTTGTTACCGCCACTGATGCTTCTGTGTGCATTGATTCGAGTCGATTCGAGTTAAGGCGAGCAAGCATTAAAATGGTGACCCCCTCCAGAAAAAAATGTACCCGTTGATAATGATGATGAATGATATCATTGATTTGTGGTTTCGGCGTCAGGACCACCTTTCAAAGCGAGGTCATCACGTGCAACCAAACTTTTCGTGCATACAGTAGGAGTGCACCCTGAAGGCACATGAAACTGGTCTAGATACCAAATGATTGTGTGGCCTCGCTGCGAATAGGTGACCGTTCCATCTGAACATGTCACTTTCTTGATCTGAGTACTTCACTATCTTCAGTGACACGTCAGTAAAAACAAACTGACGTTGCATAATACGGCCACAGCTGAGAAAGAATGCTTCCCATCATAATATTAGTGAAATTCAAAAGTCGTAAATAGCAGGCTGTGTAAAAAAAAATTAATAAAACCCCTTCTTGTGTGATATATAGCCAAGGTTAATATATTTTGTGTGTCTATAGAATTCTTAAATATTCTCCTGAACAAACGACCACACGTTACCAACACAACTGTGGTGGACACGCCCAAGTTCGCCCGATATTGCGACAGACGAAACTTGAAAACGTCAACGACATTTAGTTGGGCCAAATGATCACGTGATTTTTGACGGACGTTCCAGTGGACCGTAATGATAAATTGTTTGAGGAGGGGCATTAAATGAATTACAACTAAGAAGTCCGTCGTTCATATGTTGACAGAAATTGTTTTCTTGGCACAAAATTATCTTATCTATATAATGACAGGAAAGTGTCAGGGAAGATCGGTCATTTTTATCACAGCAAAAAGAAATTCTTAATATTGCAAACAGTACTTTATTGTTAGTGTAAAATAAGATCGTGTACAAGTTAAATGGCTCGAGGAATTAAATAAATGTGGTTGTACACTTAATGAAAATTGATTGTGGGTGTTTTAGGCAAAGATAAAACATTTATCACAGTTTTACATAATTTCTCTGCGTGTTGATCAATTTATGAATTTTACGCGAAAGATTCAGGCTAATGGATGTGTGCAATCTGGATGCAGCATCGCAAATCACTTCTGCACACGATCCGCTATAGAAAGCATGTTTTAGCGCAGTTTCAGGTAAGCCAGCTCTATTCCCGTAAATGTGTACTCAAAAGTTGCGTTGCAAACCGTACGTTGAATGAAAAGAACACTGATGACGTCATAGGGACTGAATACACTAAACAATGAAGGAATAACAGCTTTTCTTTACTGGTTGCCTGCTGATCAATATTCCAGATAACAAAATACACCAGACAAATCGATCACCCTGTGTTAGAACAGCTACTACTGAATAACGACTGAGATTTGAAAATCAGACTAATGGCGATAAATTTTGGACGGTTTGACTTCTTTAACCTACATTAAGTTTCGCTTAAACCTATTGACCAACTTAAAGCCCCACTAGCTGTATCTTGTAGCATTATTTTTATAATTTTACTTTCAAACTAAAATAAGTTTGTGAGAATGTACTAATTTAGTTGTGTGTGCACTTATTACTAACTACCCACTGGGACTGCAGGTGTAATTTTGAACGAGATAAAGATTAGGGAGCCTTCAGTAATTACAGGGGGTGGGCCGGGGATTTGGGGGGGGGGTCTCTTTTTACAAAGCTGTTCAAGAGGTCACTTTTTATAAACCTATTTTGGGGAGGGTCACTTTTGACAGAAGCTGATTTTACTGCTAAATTTTCGATTGTCCAAATGATATTTCCTAAATCACCGACGAATTGTATCTATTCTGGAGATTTAGCCGACTGGTTCTGTCTCTGGCCTCTCAGCTAGGCGACTGATGCCGTATGTTGTGGGTTCGAATCCGATTGAAAACTATCCGTATTTTAAATACACACACAATATCGACAAGGTTCACAAGCAAAGAAGATGCATTGGATTCTACATTAAACAATGCAGCAGTTAAAACTGATGAAAGACAAAAGACAAAAACGTATGGGACAGGTGGTAAAGTGTATATCAATTATCAAACGTCTATAAATGCACGGATATTGTTAGTTTTATATTGTTTATTGTTCTCTCATAGGCTACCTTGTATAGTGAATCAACATTTTGGTGAAATTCCAAAATCAAATTTCTTGCACACACATGGACTTGTGACTACCGTAGACTAATCAAGAACATTAATATCAATAATAAAGCGTACATAAATACACAGAGTTTCCTCAAAGACCATGTATAGTGAATCAACATTTTCGTGTAATCCAAAAATCTAATTTCTTATACATAATTGCACATTTTGCTTCCCACTTCAAGCAAAGTACATTTAAATATATTGTCAAACATATATGAATGAACAGATGTAGCTTGTTTTGCGGGGAACACTGTCAATAGTTAGCCTGATAGACTCCATCATGTATTATGATTTGATATTTTTTGGTGATGCACTATATCAGCCACATCTTGACCCTTCCCCAAATGTATGAAATATCATCTCCCTTCAAAAATGGTTGCGTGATAAATTGCGACCGTCCCTCCCAGAACGCCAGCCCCCCTAATTTCTGTTCGTTACAATTAAACCAATTGTTATGTAAATTAACTGATACTGTTTCAGTTATTCCTGGAGAGAATACTGCAGTGGTTTGGGAAAGGGTCAATTTTTAGAATTTTGGAAAGGGGGAGGATGATTACATTTTACAGTACAGGTGTGCATGGAATTCCCCAGGCCCAACCCCTATAATTACTGACGGCTCCCTTACACTAAATGTGTGCCCACTCATTACATCGCAGCCCAATGTGAAAAAGCAAAAACCGTGGATACTATGAATATCTGCACTGAAATCTTCACATAAACTGCACAGAGTAGGCCAATGTAATGGCAACTGTGACACTGTGTGTTCTGTCTCCTTTTAAATTACCATTTTTTGAAAATGGCAGAAAATAAAAATTACCGTTGAAATTTGAATTTACTTGTCAAATGTTTCACAAAGGAAATGGTTTCCTAATGCATTAAAAACCCATATTTCTAAAGAGGGCAGAATTCAGAGAAAATCAGGAGAGAATAGGAAGATATTTCGAGGTCAACAAATGTCGGTTACATGTAGTGGGGCTTTAACACGTTACAAATAACAGTCGTTTTTCTGTTGTACTCACGCGATTAAAATGTTTTCTTTCCTGACGTGGTTGAGGTTATATTGATTCATAGATCCCAACTACAATGTAAGTCACCCATTTCAGATAGCGTGTCTCTATTAACTAGGTCTGATGGTGTCCCTTGTACTCGTTGTTTTGCTGTACGTCGGCCTCTGGATCGTTGTGACTTCACACTATTTCAACTATAGATAGCAATGCTTTCAATGACAGTGTCTCTGTAATCAGCCGAATAAACAAAATCTCAGAACATCAGACCATAAACCCTCGAGGGTCTATGATGAGATACACACGCGAAAACACCTGCCTTTTTCCCACCTGATATGCGGAGAAACGGTATAATTGCTCTTCACTGGTATTAAATTCGTTCTAGTGCTCTAAACTATATGAACGACAATACTGTCCAATATCGCGGTCCACCGCTATTTCCCAAAGCATATCGAGATTCACGGTATTCAGCTTCTCAACTCAGCGAGTACACACGTTCATTGTTGTTTCAGTTGAATTCTAGGCCGGACCAGGATTGAAACATATCAATACGGTCTACTCATGTACAGGTTGAGTTGACAAACTGAATACTGTGTTTTTCAATATGTTTTGGGAGTAGAAAAAGAAAATATACTTGCTTCAGAACAAAAATAGTGGAAAAATCATAAAAAAGTTACATCTACTATATTACCATTGACAATTATCTTCCTCGGGGAATCGCCATGCGAGAGGATATCGGGATACAGAAACAGCGTAGAGACTCCAAGTCTTCAAAGATAACAACGTTTATTTCTTATAAATTGATGCTACATATTGCCAGATAGTTCCTTCTCTGAAGATGTTGTCCCTTCGTCTGAGCTGGTGTTCGTGAAGACACCTTGTATATACAATTCAATGCGTAGAATCTTTATTTACATACAAATGAAATGCAACGTTTCTCCCCGACGTATTTGGTTCCAAGGTACCAACATGTATCAGTGGCCAAGACCATAAACACCAGAACAGTATGTACTTGCTAGATTTCTCACAAAACACCGAAACAGTACGTACTTGCTAGATTTCTCATGTGAGGTATAATCATTGCACATAATTAACGAGTCTGAACCTGTCTGAACCTGATAATTAACCTTTATGCAGAATTGATGTCAAAGTCAATGAACTCTGTAACATTCCCCTCTTTTCTATGAATGCGTCCTGCATGAATTTTCAATTAAAATAATCTGTAAAATGAAAATCATATAACCAGTAATAAAATAAAGAAAATAAGAAAAATTACATAACTCAAGAAAGTATGTTAAACAGTTTTACACAACAGTTAATATAATTCGTCATGAATATACATAAATATTGAGTAATATGGGCCCTTTTTAACTACAATTACACACAATATTTTCATAATTTCTGACAAACCCAAAGTGGAAGGGTTATATACCTTCATTCTGAAAAGCAAATATTTCCTTTGTTTCATATTCAATATGTTTTGTTTTTCTACTATAACAGAACCATCATTGATATCTCTCTTTTTTTTTGAAACTTACATTTCTTTTTCATATCTTGTACACTTCAGTCACACAAAATTAACCATTATTGGAGGCAGAGTGGGTTTTATCGCCGATTTCTAAATTCATAGTTTCAGAATATGATGGCTTAAACTATTCCCGTCCTTTTCACATCGTGTAGCTCCCATTAAGGGGTGTATTAAATTTAATTAGTCTATGTTACATCTTTCTTTTGGTTTCTTTAAGTGGAAGGACTAAATCTCGATAAATTCAGAAGGTCAATACGACACTATAAATTCATATTTTCGTGAATTTGATCACATTCAGGGCAAACGAATCGAGTCACGCCACTCACAAAGTTCGTTCATACTTAGGCCGGCCTTGCATTCACACCAATCATTCATCCCAGACTATCCGGTGACCACAACTGGTCACCTTTATATGTGACCAATTAACAAGTTCTTTAAAAAGACAACAATGTCTTGCCTGTAATTTTCACAGGATGCTCTCGTACAGCATCATTCAAATAATGTTCGTCTTCCCACGTATTATGTTTGTGTGAATAGTCCTTCCATTTGACTAAATATTGTAATTTGCCGTTTCTAAATCGACCCTTTAAAACTTTCTCAACTTCATAATAAGGTGCCTGTTCACTTTGTAAGCCCACTGATTGTGGGGCGTTATTGTCATTGTCCCCACCAATTGTTAAATATCCGTGAACTGAATGTTCATTGTCATCATCATTGTAAGAATGCACACTCTGACTGGAAGCTGAACTAACATCGTCATCAGGAGAATTCCTGATCTCATCAGCTACTGACGATTGAAATGAAACTTTTAATTCATCTTCAGACTTATCGGAAGTCGACGGATTAAAGTCTGATGAACGCAAATAAGCTTTCTTCAGCCCATTTACGTGGATCACCTTACGATAATTCTTATTACTATTCAAAAGTCGTAACTTATAATTAACAGGACTCACTTTTTCTGAAATAATGTAGGGGCCTGTCCACTTGTGAACAAATTTCTTATTTACTCCTGGCTTAATTGCCGGCTTGTATAAATACACTGTATCTCCTATCTTCAACTCCTGAGATTTCTTAATACGGCGATCATGAGGCTCTTTCATTTCACACTGATATTTCTCAATATTCTCTCTTGCTAACTGATTTGCTCTGTTTCTTTTACTTGCCAAGAATTTCAAATGGGTGTCTATATTTCATGTTCTACCCTCAGCTGGTTGAAATTCTACGTCCATTGGGAGAATGCTTCCCTTCCATATAACATGAGAAAAAGGGAGATAGTCCCGTGGCTTCTTGGGGACTAACTCGATAAGCAAATAACACACAAGTTATATATCGGTCCCAATCTTTCTGTTTGCTATCTACAAACATTGATAATATGTCAACTAACACACAATTTAATCGTTCAGTTAATCCGTTCGTCTGGGCCTTGTAAGGAGTGGACGTTGTGCGCTCTATATTAAAATATTTGCAAGGTTTTTTTTTACTACCTGAGATAAGAAATTTGATCCTTGATCACTCAACAGCAATCTAGGACTTCCATATGTAGCAATTACTTCATCAAACAATATTCTAGCAACCTTTTCTGCTCTGGCTTTCTCAGAGGGAAGGCTAAGGAAAATTTGGAAAAAATAATCGGTAAGAACTAAAATGTATTTATGACCATCATAAGGTAATGGTCCAACGATATCCATTCCTAGTCAATCTCATGGTCCAGAAACTGGAGTCGGCAGTAATTTAGCATGGGACGGGGGCACAGCACGTTTCCTAGTATGATTTACTAGGATTTACACTCCATTTGCATACTTATACGGCACCTTAACAGGAATTATCATTTCACGCCCTGGGGGAATTATCATATCGACAGTAGTTCTCAACGGCACATCAGATTGTGACTTAACACTATTTGCAATAAAATCAATGACAGCTCTATAACGCTTCAAAAACTCAAGTCCCAAAATTAAATCATAAATCATAAATCATAAATCCAACAACATTCAATTTTCCCTTCCCCGCTGTTTGTACACTACTATATTTTGATGTCCAAATCGGATATTTCCGTAACTCAGGAATTAAATCTAATAATCATATGGGAGCCACTGTAATACTAGCCCCTGTGTCAATCAAAGAATTTACCTTTCTGTTACAGATAGACACAGGAATTAAATTTTCTTCAAAAGTATTACCTTTCCCGGAGGAACAATCTGTATGTAAAATTTTTCGAGTTTCGCCTTCAGTAAATGACATACAACAAACAGCTGGCTTAGTAAATTTGCTCGGCTAAACCGTACAAACTCCTTCACACATTGACGGGCTATATGCCCTTGTTCCCACAATTATAACACATTCTACTATTGAAATAGTCTCTTGAATTTCTAAAACATTTCGAAATGTTATGCAAAATACCTTGACGGCGATTAGACCGTATTGCTTTGCTGTCAGCCTTTTTTCTTCCATAATTCTTTACTTTCCGTCGTCTCTTGCCTGTCGGTTGTGAGTCATTTTGACGCGATTGTTCATGCAAGTTCTATTCAATGTCCGACATTTCTTTCAAAAGCTCTTTCAATTGTCCGATCTTTCTTTGATCTCCTCCGTTAACTCTGCTGGCTTCTCCTCTGGCTCCTGTTGCAGTTTGTTACAACTTCAGCCTTCTTCGCGTGTTCATAGGCGCTTGTAAAATCGGTTGGATTCATTCCTACGACGAATGCTTGTAGTGGAGGTTTCAATCCATTCATAAAGTACAATAAAAAATTTTTGTCGGTTTTCCTGGCTTTCTCTGCCTTCAGATTGGTATTGGTCGACTGTCTGGTTAGACTGTTGTTTCAATTTGAAAAGTATTTTATCGCACAACCAAATAGGACAACACATATTAAATCGCTCAAGGAAAGTCTTTCCTAGGATTTCCATGTCAGCCCGTCGATCGCCAGGTAAATTCCGAAACCACCTCTCGGCTTCATCTGATAAGTAAAGGCCAAAGCCTTTGAGTCTTTTTTCTTCTGACCAGCATCGAAAGTCCGCAAAGTTAGTGTATCGCTGCCACCATCTTAGCGCGTTCTCATTTTTGTGACCGCGGAAAATGCCCGGTCCTAAACAATCGCCGTTTCCAGAGACGATGTCCTGTAACTCCACCAACCTGGCCGTGACATCGTTCTGCCATTCAGCTACATTTTATACCTTCGTTCTCAGCTGCATCCATCATGCTGTCCGTATTCTTCGTTCGGTGGTAGGTAGATTAATACCAAATTGGTCATTTTTCTGTCAAATTGTTAAAATTCTCTGAGAATACCCCTTGAAATCAGGCCCATAATTGACATGTGTCGCTAATTCATAATAAGTAATAGTTTCCGTGTAATTCACGATTTTAAAAATCAAAACAAATGCACGTGGCTATCCCGGTCAAATAGGGGAGCTTTTGTAAACATTGTGGACACATTTGCATTGCTATTTGCATAATTCCCCTTGAGTGACACAGCGTTGCGTAATTTACATAGTGACGTTGGGCTTCTCCAAAAACTAGGATTACTCCCGCCTGTCAACAATAAACCGTAACAATAATGTTTGTTTAAACTTAGTCCAATAAGTCAGTTTTCAACATACAGAAGTGTTTCCGCTCAAAACGCACTGCGGTCAAAAACTACGTGTTTTACCGGTATGTTTCACGTCTAAGCTTATCCATACCCGATACAAGTAAGACAACCGAAACTGTTCTCCATCCAACTTACTATAACGACCTCAAACCCAAAACATACGTCCAATTCTGTTAACGTTTTACATGTGAGTCGACACGCCACAAAGTTCCACACTCAAAATTCTTCGATCCTGCTCTGAATTAAATTAGGGCCGAAAAAAACAACCAAAAAACCACGACTTTTTCTGGTATATTGCGTCGGTCAATACAATGTCTGAGATTCAAAAACCGTTCCCAGAATCCCAACCTGTGATGCCGAACACCAAATTATTATGTCCGTTTCTGATTATATTTTACATACCTGCTTAAGTCCAACGTCCAAAATTATACCTGCTCCGAACTAATTGGAGCCGAAAAAAACGAACTTTTTTTCTAATGCGGTGATTGTGAATTACACATCGGTCAACCATGGTCCAACTCGGTAAAGTTCGCGTCGTAAGCTTATTATGCATCTTCCTCAATGCATCTGAACGTAATCACAGTGAATAAAGATTACATCCACGTACCTCACCAAGGGTTTAAGTGTCGTTTTATTTTGGAAATGGTTGCGATGTCATACAATTTGACAGTAAATCGTGCGACATCCCCCACAAACTCTTTTGAATTCCCCCGAATTGTGCGAGAAAAAATATGCCGACCTCTCCTCGGACCCGATCGGCGAACGTTGCCCGGGTAACACAAGTCGATTTTCTTATTAGATTACGTTCGAATGACCTTGATTTGGTTTGAATCTCCACTCACTGATCGGATCTCAGAGCAATTGAAAAACCAGACCACGGTCCCTCTTTGAGCAGACATTCGCTGCAAATGCATGAAGCACTGATGAGATGATGGGTCAAAGGCCATCTCTTTGTAAAGTATGCAATGATTTACAGTCCAAATTCGTGTCCATATGACCTTTTTAAATATTTCAAAATTTTGTTTGGCACAATTTTAAACTTTGGCAAGACTTTTATAGTAACATAAACCACAACAAAATACAAAAATAATTACGTTAAGTCGAAAAATTACATCATCGCCGAACTTGCCATTTCGAATCGACAACTGGTTTATCGCGTAGATGATCTCAACCGTGCTGAGAAGTGACGCTGGCCTATCCACTGCTCTCGTTATTCCGTACCTCAACGCAACGGGCAGTAGTCACGAACGAACGATGCAATTTTTGGTTTCAACATGTCAAAGAAGGCGATATTTTATTTAATGTTGAACCGAAGTACACGACCCGTATTTCATTATTCGTACAAAACCAACGTTGTGGGTTTTTAAGAATAACGTACTCTGTTAATATCCCCGTGGTCACAGATTCCCAATCAACTTTCAGAACAAGTTGCCTTCGTAACTTTCCGAGACTCGCGATCAAATTGTTGTTTGACCAAATGCTAAATGTCGGCGAATAAATTTTACGAGCCAAAAACAGACAGATAAATAAATTTACGCGAGGCACACAACAAAATGGCTTTCATCCTGCCGCTCCAGACAAGACCACGGTCAGTGATCGTTGTCTGGCTAATACAAAGCCAGAAAAAAATCGGAGAATAATTACCGACTCGTTTTTTAACGGTACCGTAAAGTTCAGACTGTTTGCTTGAAAGCGGTTCGAAGTGATGCGAAGGTGCGTAAAGATTTACATACATGAATAAATGACACCTCTAGTGAGACAGATTTTTGGCCATGCTACAGCCTGGAAATTACATGGCTGAAAAGTTAGGTCGTGTTGCTGGGACAGCTATCGCTATATAATTTAAATACACATGTTAGTGGGGATTTATAATGAGCTGTTTGTTGATGGCACGATAAAGTTGCTGCGCTACTTGTCAAAATATGGAAACATCAGTCGGTACCCACCAAACTTCGTATGATAACCCTCATTATACAAGTAAGCTTATGCTATATCTCGAAAATACCCATATTTATGGTTGAAGAATGAACTAGCTGCATTGCAGTGCTTGACGTCTTTTTCGTCAATTTTTAGATTACTTCTCACAACGTGTGAACAATAAACAATTAGTCCGATAGTATCATGTCTAATTAGCGTTGCAGTCCTTATCTGGGGAACGCAGGCAAGCTTATTTACATATGAATTTACGACACGCTCGATATCAGTAATGACTGCTGACGTCATTGTTTTTGCCCGGTGAAGCCATTCGCTGTGGCGACTTGCCGAAACGAAGGTTCCAAAAATCGGCGATTTATTCTATTTTCCTCGGAAGTTTTCTTTGAACAACTGTCATTCCCGATCGACATTATCACTAGGTAACAAAACATGCCTGCGCTTAGGTTAATGCACGTTTCATTATCAAATGCCGTGGCAAAACAGTTTTTTTTGCGTTTTTCTCGAATTCAATGTGTGAATGAGGTGGCCTTCTTTGACGCCTCGTCAATTCGCGCTCACAAACACCATGCAGCTGCTTGAAATTCACACAGTGTCATTGGATACATAATGAACTCAAAATCCGTGCCTGGGATTTCCTTTATATGCTTTTATTTTTTTGTTATGAACTCTTGAAGGTGTTAGACTAAGGTGCTTTTCAAGGAATTGTAATTGTCATGCCATATAATTTGAATGGAGACACAGAGAAAATATTGCAGACACGGATTTGAAGGATATTGTCAAGAAATTTCAACCGGAAATCTTGCAGCGTGCTCACTTAAGGGCCTTTCAGAAAATATATACTTTATTGAGGTTTGGGACTTCCTCAATTGAGAAAAAAATAACAATCTGAAAGTGTCTAAAAGATATTTATCTACCTTAACTTTTCCAACTAGAGCTTGCTCTGTATACCCGGATTCTCCACCATGTACTACCATCGACAATTGTCTTCCTCGGAGAATCGCCATGCAAGAGGATATCGGGATACAGAAACAGAGTAGAGACTCCAAGTCTTCAAAGATAACACCGTTTATTTCTTATAAATGGATGCTACATATTGCCAGATAGTTCCTTAGAAAGTTCTCTCAAGATGTTGTCCCTTCGTCTGAGCTGATGTTCTGAAAGACACCTTGTATATACAATGCAATGCGTACAATCTTTATTTACATACAAATAAAATGCAACGTTTCTCTCTGACGTATTTGGTGCCAAGGTACCTACATGTATCATTGGCCAAGACCATAAACACCAGAACAGTATGTATTTGCTAGATTTCTCACAAAACACCGAAACAGTATGTACATGCTAGATTTCTCACATGAGGTACAATCATCGCACATAATTAACAAGTCTGAACCCGTCTGAACCTGATAATTAACCTTTATGCAGAATTGATGTCAAAGTCAATGAACTCTGTAACAGCTAGCCGCACCCATTAAAAGATGACGTTATATTCTAATATTGGTTTGACGTTTTAACACACGTTAGATTATAGTTCATCCAGTGACTTCAATTTAAACATCGCATTGACACAAAGGTTCAAAGTTTTCAGAACAAGGTATGAGCAAACCTTTAGACCTTCTGAGTGGCGTACCCTGGTATTCAAAGATACCGATTGATGAGATAGATCACGTGTAAGAGTCTATGCATCGACAACCTGTGCCTCCTAGATTTTAGATATTGATCGATGAAAGTCACATCTCCCTCGACATTCACGAATGCATAAAGAAACAAAATAAATAAATCTAACAATGCACGTAAAAATGATCCAATTGGATGGCATTCGGAAGATCAGATGTTCCTTGGAGTCACGAGGATGAGTACTCGACTAGGGCAATGTACGGTCATCAGAAGAATGACCGTCAAACAGTTCTGTTGTACGAATTCATTGTGTTGTTACACATTTAGTTAGCAGAATTCGGGTACGTGTAGTTCAGAACTATCAAGTGTTTGGGTACATTATTCAATTTCATTTTAGGACATCCTGTACTCATGGTTGACTTGGCCTATATTTACTGAGACATACCTGCGCATAGTTTGGGAAAAATTCACAGAGTGTAAAATACGCTGAGGAGAGTAGTTAGAGTTCGCCTCATAACGATTATCTAGTGACGTCCAGTTACTCACGTTTTCAAATTGCAGACGAACTATCAGGTAAGCAGCGTTTTTTATTTAATGTCTGTTAGCTTCCACGGTTACCTTACTTCTTCTATAAGTATTCCTTTGGAACTCTGTTCCAACATATACTGCTGGTATGTTTTGTTCGCTCAAGAGTGTTCATGGTTATCTACAAGTGCCGCTTTTATACGTTTAAAATGCAATTACCTCAATTTCATGTCGAAGCAAGCAACGAGAACAGTTGGCTCTATGAAACATGAATTCATCCCTGTAACAGGACTGTGACCTGGCCTTCCGCGAATAAACAGCACATTTCTGAAACAAAAACTATAGATTATATGCCTTAGATAACAGCACTTAACTGTAATGTATCATAGAAACACATTTATTTGCTCTATACGTTCAAAAACATACAGACTGAGATTTTCACTTCCCGTCGATGTGGTATGATATTGTAACCACAATGTGTAGAAAAATGTAAACTGGCGTCATTGTAGCTTAATTATTCGTTACACTGATTGCATTTATATCAAATTTATAGCTTATTTAATTTTAACTAGCTTTCTATTAAAGCCCCAGTAATGCTAACTTTTGATGATAATTTCACCATTTTTATTTTGAATGTGAATCATAATTTCTTGTTCTTCTCCCCAAAGAATGTTGATATAAATTATACAGTGTTCAGCGTGTCAACTCCGCCCCTATGGTTGTAAATTCCATTGTTATTGTTGACAGTGACTTCTGGTCGGGACTACAGTCAAATGTAAAATTTTAAAAAGTATTTTACACATTTGAACGAACAGTTGTCCAGCTAAATAGTGGGTGTTCAAAATTCTTTTGGGAGTAGAATAAGAAATTGCTTTCGATATATAAAATAAAATTAATGAAAAAAATCATAGAAGTTAGCATTACTGGGACTTCAATATTGATATCATTTACACCATATCAGTCTTCAGAGAAGGTCGGCAAAAATGGCAGTTTTTTCGTCATTATGCACGACCCCATGGAGTTTTCCTATTTCACTGAGGCATTCTACTTTACTAGCCAATAAATTCTGAACGCCCTGGTGCCAAGATTGTAAACGAAACTGCTTTGACGTGGTACATGATGATTATCAATAAAACCATATTTCCAAATTCCTGAAGAGAGGGGAGGTTTCATCTGTACTACCTATGGCACAATTGCCAAAAACAGAGCACAAATCAATAAAAAATTGCTGCAGTGAAAGGACCGAAAACCGCGGGAGAAATTTGTAAAGACTACAATCTTTGATTATAGCGCGAAAAATAAACTTGAAATGTACAGCTTTCATTAGAACAACACACGGACGTTTACGTTCATCAACCGAGTTACAAGCAAAAGAAATAAGTGTAAAGTGTCGAAATGTGCAACAATGCTGATAAATCAAGTGTTAACATGATCAATGTTCATAAATCATAATTGTCAACGGCTTCTGTACTCCTGTTTACAAGCAGGGAATATTCAAGCGCTAAAACAGAACATCACACTCACGGACACACTGTACGTGAAAGTACCCACAATGCAATGCAATTTGTACACACGGAGATCGGACAGGTAGTCCTCGTACCACTCCCTACTTTCTGATCGGAAAGAAACGCCAAAACAAGAGCACTGTGAGCCTGTCACCCGGTGAATAGTTTGTTAATGGATGCTTGTTGTAAAATGCAATTAACAGAAAATGATCGTGATTCGTCACGGTAAGTAACGATATGCTGCTCTTTTGGGAGTCACGTGACTTGCCGTTCTGCGCACAGCCTTACAATCAAACTCAGAGTTTACATGTCCTCTTACCTCAGCATGTGTTCTAACACCAAAAATCTTACATGAAGACCAGTGGATTTATTCTAGTCAACCATAGAGGACATTTTTAGTTTTGTGGACGAGCTTCTCTTTTCAGATGGGCCGAAACTCTGCGGTAACAATTCAGAGTAAGTGGTCCGATCGTTGTGAAATCTTATTATCTGTGTTGTATTGTACATGTGTAACCCTCGTCAAAGTCAAGACACTTTTCAAATCACCTATTGCTGGCAAAAATAGATTTAAGGCGTTGACATCTTATCATTATTCTGCGCACTGTCATATAATCCGACCCAGACTTCTTGATATCAAGCGATAGCTAGTCTTTAAATAGAACTCCTAACGTGACTTTTATCAACTGAATAAACACTCTCGAAACACGTGTGTCTGTCTACCACTATTTTTCTTGCTCTTCCATCGTATAAGAAATTGTTTACTCAGTAGCTGCTTCGCCATTTGTCAAAATGCGTTAGAAACTATTTGCAACAAGAGGCAATAGGAGAAGAAGAGGGAATCCACAGATGATTTAAGCAATGTCATAAATAATGATGCTTTACCTAATAAGAGCTGGGTCTCTGCTAATTCTATGCGCCTTAATGTTATGAAAACTAAGAGTCTTTTTATTGCAACTCCTTATAGGTTAAATCGTTTAAATGATCGTGATGTATCGTTATCATCTGCAAAGGTCCTAGGTGTAACTCTCGATGAAAGCTCATCTTGGAATGATCATATAAATTTCATGTGTACATTGTTGAGCAAAAGAATTGGTCTTTTAGGCAGGGTACGTTCTTTTATACCCATTGATGATCGTATCATTTTACATTTTGGTTTAATTCAAAGCACATTAGATTATTGTTGCGTAGTATGGGGTAACACAACTGAGAAAATCTGGAGAAACTTTTTATACTGCAGAAGATAACTTTGCGTGTACTTTTTGAATTGCCGTATGATTTTTCTTCTTTTTGACTGTTTTCTTTATTCAATGTTATGTCAGTAAGACAAAGAATTTATTTTTTCCTTGCAATTTTAACATTTATGCTCCGAAATATCTTTCAGATATGTTAATCTTCCGAAGTAGAATTCACCAATATTATACAAGTTCTGTAGAAAAAACGGATTTTAATATTCCCAAAGCAAATATATGTATGGGTCAGAGAAGTTTTAAATGTCGATCGTCGCAAGTGTTGAATTCTTAACCCAGTGCATTACGACATGCTCCACATATAACAACATTTAAGGTGAAAGTGAAACAATTCATAAAACAAAATGTTCCTCAGTAATTATTTTTGTTCTTTGTATTGAGAAT
Source organism: Ptychodera flava (assembly GCA_001465055.1). Classification (NCBI taxonomy): domain Eukaryota; kingdom Metazoa; phylum Hemichordata; class Enteropneusta; family Ptychoderidae; genus Ptychodera; species Ptychodera flava. The sequence continues at coordinate 30,845 of LD350355.1, read as the reverse complement.
TTTGCTCTTTGTATTGATATTCTGCTGCTTTTTTCTCTGTATATTTGATCCCCGATGAAAATTACACTTTGAGTAACTCGGTCGCTTAGTAAAAGTGTAAATAAAAAAGTAGTATCTTCAATATACGTACAAAGTTTCGTCGATTTTGATTGAGTCAATTCAGACATATATCCCTAATTAGGAAAGTTCATCAAATATGCAAATCAGAGCTTAACTTTCATGTCACACCTTTAAGTCTTTCATGGCGGATAAATCCTTGTGTGATCAACAGTTCTAGCAAATCTAATCTGATTCTGTGCAGCTGTTCTCGATGTATATCTGTTTTTTTTTTAAATCATTGATTATTCAAATGAGCATGAAATATGCAATTGACTTACGCTTGCTATATAAACACTATAGGGAAAAAGTGCGTGACTAGAGCGAGAAACTGACGCTTTCTCGCAATCGGTGAGAATCTGTTCTTATTCTCACAGCTGTCGGTGAGAAAATTTTAA
>LD350355.1:0-21239 GCA_001465055.1 Ptychodera flava | reverse complement strand
GACTAACAGGAGAATTTGACATTTTTTCTAGCCATGTCAAATCCCCCACTCTCGGACTATAAAATGATGTCAAACACCCAGGGACCGGGGAATACAGGCTCATGCACTGGCTACATGTGGCTGGGGAATGGTGTTCTCTACATTGCTGTGTACAATAGCGCTGTTCACGGTTACACGTTTGTTCCTAAATATAGCTGTACGCGCGCGACATCGGACACGCAGCTTGAAATGCGGACAAATTTTATCAATGTTGCATACATGGCCGTTTTGGCAGCTTGTACTCTGAGTCGTGAATATGCCTTTTAGTATTCATTGTTACACTAGCAGTCGCCTACTAAGATTTGTTTTCGTCAATTTTGCATGCGCAATTTCAATTTCTAAAAATGCGGACAAATATTTATTTTAGCATTAATGAGAACAGTGACGTAAACTGTGAACAGTCCTATTGTACACTACACCAGGGCATGTGATATTGTGATTTGAAAATGGTTGGCGAGCTGAAAATCACTTCTGAAATTAGCCAACGCAAGTGGTAGAAGAGTGAGTGAACAACTAAGTACACTGAAAACATTCATGAGTAAGGGGAGTGTATGAATAATTTTTTTATGCAAACATTGATCACTACGACTTTTTTATTGTAATGTAAAACAGGAGGGAAAAATACTTGGTGTGTATTTTGATATGACGTATGGATTACTTTCAAAATTTTTCAAAATATAAATACGCTTAAATGTGGCCTCTGTTGCATTCATGAAGAAACAGATGAAGTTATACTTTTAATTAGAAGGATAAGTATCGTAACTTTTTCTCGATTATAGAAATTGCAGACAACATGGCACACGTCGCCACTCGCGGAAATGAATGCATATTTTCTGATCGAAAAGTTTGCTGGGTCTCATCGCCCTTTGAATGCTTAAAGTTAATAAAATGACTCTGAAAAGTTTGACAGACCTCGATAGTGCTGAAAACCATCGACACAATCAGTTAATGATACCGTAAAATCTTAAAAGACGTAATTTTTTGCGACATTTAGGCCTACAGTCCATGATGACGCTGAGTTTTGCCTGCCTGTCGTAAAACGGTATACATCGAAACAATTTGAAGCCCTACTCTCGGCCTCTGAGAGTATACACGACAGATCGTGCAACTCGACAAAACTATTAATGATAAGGTCGCTCTGTTTTATAAAATGTACACTTGTTATCACGATATATCGTGGTAAGAGTCGGCCTTGTGAACTTTGGTTAAAGACCAACGAGCAAGCAAGATGTTCTAGCAGTCCACAAACAAACGCAGCGAAACTTGAACTTGACTGTCGACTGCAGGTAGTGTAATTGGGCTGTCGTGTAACATCTAGTCCTTGTTCAAAACTTGAGGTAAAAAAATACCTCCATGTTCAAAACCAAATATGTTTAGTCATCAGCACTGTTTTCGTAATAGGTTTTTGTCTTAAACTCCTCTGTGAACCGTTTTTGTTTTGAACGCTTCAATGGAAAATCAAAGCGAAGAAAATGGAGTCAGTTTGATAAAATGAAGGGCTGTATTATGTACATTTGTGTACATGTAAATTCCAAACACTTGAGTAAGTGTTGAACTGGTGAAGTAATACTGGGTGTTGTTATCATATGACACAGATATGCTAATGTAACATTACCAGGGTCACACTCTCTAGACGAGTATTATCATAATATTGTGTCACATTAAAATCAATCCATTCCATCATTGATAGAATCTGCATGCACGGACGTAATTCATACTGATCTGAATGTAATCAGTTGCACCGTGCTATGCGCGTCGATCGGAGGGGTTAGACTTTTCGTAAATGTAAAAAGTCGCAAGACAAAAAATTACTATGTTGCGACATTGTCAACTCCCACCACCCCCGGTCTGGTGTACCATAGAGATCAAATTCACCACTACCAGGACACGAAGTGCGATCAATATCCCCTGTTGTCCCGCACTTCTACGGTGGAAAACATTGATAGGTGCATGACATTCAAGTCTGAATCACATGATTCAGAGTCAATCATCATCTGCATCTGTTACTGGTCTTGACGGAGAAATTTTCATCATTTATTCCAAATTTCAGTCGGTCATAAGCACCGACATGTTGCTAAAAACGTTCGGCCCGACGAGAAATCTGTCGGTCTCGGACCGTCGGAACGACGTTAATTTCGCACACTGCTCGAATGTGAAAGACTTACACTTTTGCTTTGCTCAAACGTTGCTCAATGAAACTTTCAACCATTCTCTTACCAAATCAGGAGTATAATTAAGGGGTCAACGCGCAAAGTTTGGCACTAGAGAGACAAATTTTTACAGATATCTGGAATTCAAAATGTCCACCAAGCTTGTGTTAACTCCCTGAGGATATAAAAAATTTTGATTTACGAAAAACTAAGACGGTGAACCCTAAAGTGATAAATCAGAAAAGAATTGTGAGTAAAAATTTGAGTCCTAATATCTAACCTAGAGGCTCATTTTAACCTAACTTTACAACTTAAAAATCCTGACTGTATATTTGTGCTTCTTGGTTCCCCCTGTGCTCAATGAATAATTTTTGAGATGGTGCGATGTTTGGAGAATCGCAAAACTACAAAAAAGGTGGTGAATTACTTCCAAGAAGGCCATGAAGAAAAGTTATTGGGCCCTGGACTTCTAGCAAAGACGACAGAGGCAGCCAGATATTTTCTCGTTTTCGTTCCAACCGACAACTTTTCCGGCTAAGTTTATGATATTGAGGTCCCATAGAGTCACTGAGTTTGGATGGAAACTTGCATATGGTTTCCAACAAATGCATTCATCATGAAAACCAACGACAAGAAGGCCATCATTGATAAAGTACATCTTGGAAATTTACGATGCATAAGCGGTTAATGGTGTCGGTTTTGTGACATTTTCAAAAAAAAATATTTTGATTCGACAAAAAGTGGAAGCGACGATTAGGGGTAAATATATTATGTAATTTTGTTTGACGGAATGGCAGGGGGCGCAGTTCAATGGAGTTGTGGTTTGCAGAATAATCGATATGTATAGTAGATTTTGTAATTATTCGAGCACTACTCAGCCGAAATATCAAGTCATTTGTACGAAGATGGCAAAGCGTAGTAGGAAAAGGTGATATTTTGACAAGGGTGACTTGAACAGCTAAATGCATGTCACATCATACTATATACGATTATTGGTATATCAAAAATTGTATATATTAACAGAAAACGGCATTCAAAATACTGAATTAACTTCTCTATATCGATGCAGCATCAAGAAGCTGAATTTTAATGTCACGTAAGTCAAAACAAAAAGTCTGAACCAATTTTTGTAGCGAATTTTTATATGCAGGGTTAATTCAAGCAATAAATGTATTGTTTTCAGACCAAGATGACCCTGAAAGAATAATATTTTTTTCTACCTGCAACCAGTGGATCAAATACCGCTCTCGCAACTTTTATAGGTAAAATAAACTATTCCTAATGAGTTAGGGGGGCTGGCTTCATCAATTTAGTCACATGATAGGGTTGCCAACTTAAAAGACAAGCAAAGAATGACGAGCAAAGAATGCAGCACCCACCTGCAAACCAACTCGATGAGCGTAGTATCCGCTCATTATCGCTGCTCGGCTCCTGTATGGGTTTGAAAAGTAGCATTTTTGGAATGAGGCACAATTAGTTCATTTCAGGGAAGACGAAAAATAAAATGCCCAAATATAGCCAGTCAGTTATTAGTTTTATATCAGTCCCCCTTGGATCCCACTTGTCGGGACCTTCTACCTCCGCATCTGGAACAAATATTGCGGCTTCAAATTGAAATATAGTAATTTTGTCCTCTTCACTTATAGCCATCGGTGACTCATCGCCTCATTATATTCCAATACGTAAATTGTATTAGTGTATTAGACGCTTGTTCGATTTTACGTGTTTTTGCTTGTTTAGCTGTTTGTTCTTCATGCAACTGACATGTGTAAGGGTTGTGAGTAATGTGGGTCAGAAACACGCCCTCGCAGGCAAGTCTTGCAAGTATTGCGGTTTCAAACTTATATGTGTTTCCATTTTCACTTGTAACCACTGATGACTCACTATCTTTTATTTTTTATTTTATTTTATTTTATTTGTTACGCAGATCAACGGGCAAACCCACTAACAGATCTTCGAAACAAAAAAGTCACACCATCACAAGACAAATGTACACTACTTCATGATATCCCAATAAGTGAGTCGTTTATGTGCATTTGTTGCTTGTTTGGTTTTTTAGTCGTTTTTGTTCACTTCAGTCAATCGGTGGGCGTATATTGAGTAACTTACGGTGTGCACAAAGGTTGTGAGTAACTGTTGTTCAGAAGCACGCCCTCGCCGGCAAGTCTTGCCATGTTCGGTGTTATCACATCCGGATTGTTCCAACTAACATCACCAAATCCTGTAGCAGGCCATATCAGGTGAGGTGGCGCATTCGTCAGTGGTTAAAGCCGGGGGTTAAAGTTAAAAAACGACATGAAGTTAGCTAAGGCAGGTATTGGAAGGTACTTGTGGGGCGAATGCAAACATCGGAGGCGGTTTGATGAAACAATTTAGATAAAAACGAACAGACATTCGGGTAGATACGGAGCAATGACACATACATTTAGAGGTTATTACCCAATATCGCCTGTTCCTTGTGTAATAACCGATTTATCATATACCCATGCCCATAATTTTAGGGAATTTTTACTAATAGAACGAAAAACCTTTAATTTTGAGGCTTTACTTTATTACGCCTTGCGCATAAATATCAGAATGTTTATGTGAACAGGCTTCATTCATAAAGTATACGACGAAGATGTCAACATCACGCGCGACATAGCTGCAAGTCGTCCATATCTCAATGAAACCCAAGAAGAAAGACACCAGGATACAAAACTCGTCATACAGAAGGAACATTTTAAGGTGCAATTTGCTAGTACAACTGTAACCGATCAAAAACTGCTCAGCTTTAAATCTATCCTGATTTCGATCGTCGTACGGCACGGAGCTCGCGCGGAGAGGGGACGCCATTTTGTTAGTTTACCTTTAGAGTTGCCATGTCAACAGTCGTCGCGCGCGCGACATCGCTGTCACGCCACGCGCTGACTACCTGTTCGGTGGAGACCGTGCACAGTGCCGACGCCGGGCAGAATGTTTGCTGGAACTTGACCAAAAAAATACCATGGGAAAACATTTCAAGACTCAACGTGATAGGCCTATTTCCGTATTTTGCAACCAGAAATACCCGTGTTCCTCGAAGCCCTTCAAGTTTTTACGTCGGCGACATCGCTTCGCAGGCGGGGAGCGGCAGACATTTTGTTGTTTACGTTGTTTACCAACAAACTGCTAATGTAGTTCGGGAAAACTCTAAAACTGATGACGTTCATCGTGCATATCTCGACGTTTACCGTGAAATATCACGGCTGATATTTTACGGTGAACGTCACTAGGATGTAGCAATATGGGCATGGGTAGGCCTATATGATAATGTTCCGTATCTACCCGAATGTCTGTTCGCTTTTATCAAAATTGTTTCATCAAACCGCCTGAAAAAATATGGAAGACATGATTATACATGCATGAACACCGAAATGCGCTAAGATTTCTATTGTATCACCTGTAGTGTTGTTCATTCAAAATCTCTGTCACAAAATGTTATCTCACTCAAACATGGTGACGTTTTGATCATGCGCAAAGATGTATATGTCGCCCAGCATCCGAGAATACAAGCTGAAAAGACGTGTCGCTAGATGATATGCAGCATTGGTGTACCAAAGACCTACCTAAATCATCAGCCAGAAAGTACACGATGTGCGGTTTCTTGGTCTTTTCGGCGGGTTTCCCATGGTCAGTACTGTCACGTGCTTGCCTGACTACTGTATCAGTAGCTGTCGCTGAAATATACCATACACGAAACAGAGGTGAACTTTCTTTGTGTAAAATTTCGGTCGAATGGTATGACTGCATGGAAAGCGTATCTTTATTTCAAGAATTGTATCCGAACACTATTTGTCGATTTGTCTACTTGAGTTTTTTCAAGTCAAAGCTATCGGGAAGAATTTGTCGTGTGAACTGGGTAACGCACTTCGCCACAGTCAGCAGATTTACATACGCTCCACACAAATCCGGCTGTGTCGAAGACTTTGCCAGATACAAACGTGAAGTTCACGGAAATTCTCATACCCCTTAGAATGTACAATGAGGTAAACTTTAAGATGCAAATCTAATTCGTATACTTTTCGAAAAAAAGTAAAGGTTTTTAATGTTAAAGCCACAATATGTAAGATTGTGCTCGAACGACCTGTGTTTTAACATTGACCGTATCACGTGAGATACACCGTCAGTGAACTTTCGGTTGTAGTAATTTTGGGCATTAAGGAGGGTTAACGGATCATGCGCACTGTCGACGTTGACACTGCTTCCAAATCGACTGATTATCTAGTCTGAGGCATGACGATAACAAATTATGGTCATTACATGGTAGTGCAGCGAGCGATCATTGTCATACGTTGTCAAGCCGTCGAAGAATTCACGGACCAATACTAGTATTCTTTGATCTTCTAGAACACTTTCGGCGCTGATTAGAATGTCTTAAAGACTTAAATAATCACGATACTGGATTAATTGGAAGTTTGAAGGACAACCTTGCCCGCTGTGACTTCACCAAGCTCGGTATGGGGAACGATTTCACGTATCGCACGAGTCGTTAGCGCCCCCACCCTTTGTACCTTCACAGAAATTAAACCGGACCGCAGTTCCAATCGTCACATATATCATGTACAGGATTTTATGAAGTGATTGACCGGTCAGAAAAGGTTAAAACATAAACTGGCGTGATAAGAAAAGAAACGATAAGATGACCGCGGGGCTTGAAACGTCATTGTGACGAGATACATGTAGACAACTGAGTACGGAGACAAAGTAGTAGAAGATTCAAGAATTGAAAAGCTAGAGTTGAAAACAACTTCAGCTTAGATTTCTGAAACAATACACACACGCATACATACATACATACATACATACATACATACATACATACATACATACATACATACATACATACAGACATACAGACATATATTGGTACTTACATAGGTACATACACAGGTACATACATAGGTACATACATACTCTACTACTACAGGTGATCTTTGTGTATGTATGTATGAGGTAGATAAACTATTATTTTTACAAGGATAAACCAGTTTACATTCCCACTACAGATTTGTTTCGTCAGCAGGGCTGGCTACATCTGTCGGATGGTTGTGTTCGTACAGAACCAAAAAATTATAAATTTACCCAATTGCTGTTTGCGTGTTGCCTTCCATCTTATTAGCCATCACCATCCACAGAAATCTTTTAATTCTTTGCAGTTAATTACAATGAATAAGCCATCGATACATGCAAACATAGATCACCGATAAAAAATATATAATACGTGTTATTTTGTGTGATTAAATTCTCATTGAGTTTACCTTTGACAGTTAAAATTATTGCAGCGCCTCCTATGAGCAAACCAAGCAGGAAGTAGGGAGTACATGAGGACTGTCTCCCTGTCGTCTGACGACCATGCAAAGACGATGATTGACCAGCTGATCCCTGTGTAGAGGAAATTGGTGGAAACATCAGAGTAAAGTTGTAGAACATGACTATAAAATCTCTCTGTCTAAGTCTAAGAAATATAGCTTTCAGGACGAAAGTTGTTGTTTAGTTGATAATGATGAAGATGATAGCTATAGTGGGGATGGTGGTGGGATAGTGGCAGCGTCTGAAGTTGCAATGATGATGATAATAATGATGATGATGGTGATGACGATGATGATGATGACTATGATGACCATGATAATAATGGAATGAATGAAAGAATGAATGAATGATGATGATGATGACGATGATAATCAATCAATCAATCAATATTATGATGATAATGATGAGGATGAATGAATGAGAGAATGAATGACATGATAATGATGATGATGATGATGATGATGATGATGATGATGATGATGAATGAAAGAATGAATGATATGATGATGATGATGATGATTACCATAATAATAATGGAATGAATGAAAGAATGAATGAATGAATGATAATTGTGATGATGATAATGAGTTAATCAATCAATGAATCAATATGATTATGATAATGATGATGACGAATGAATGAAAGAATGAATGATATGATAATGATTACAGTGATGATGATGATGATGATGATGATGATGATGATGATACGATGATGATGATGATGATGATGATGATGATGATGATGATGATACGATGATGATGATGATGATGATGATGATGATGATGATGATGATGATGATGATTTTGTCATTATTGTTCGCATATCCTCAGGATGAACGTTTTTGCCGTACGTTGCAATTTTATTTGAAATTTATCCCGAGAACAATCATTCATTTTAGAAGTCTGACATTTTCCGCCAATGAGTTGAATGTCCGCCCTAAATCGCGAGAGTAATGAACTTATACGACGAGCTGTAAACGTTTCGTATTTTGTTAAGAGAATTTTCACAGCACGAATGTAATGCAAAATAGCGTATGTTGCTGTTTGCCACGACCACGATTCGTTGATTATAAAACTTGCTCGAAGAGCTGGGCTCAAATTCTTTGAATTTACAGATTTGGAATTCTACTTTCATTGTGTTGAGTAGAGCACAAGTTTTCTGCTTTCTACAAGAGCTTCAAACTTATGTTTCTCAGATTTATGTTTACGTACAACACAATCACGTGACAAAATGCATGAAACGCTACAGAATCCCTGCAACAACGAGTTTAAATTACAAGATCTCTGCCACATCAGTAAAAGATTCCGCGAATTGCCAGTGGCCATTAGAAAATGTACTTCTGAACTGGATACTGTATAGACCTCGTTTATAAAAAGCTGGTACATTGCTAATGGGCGAAACTTGAAATTTATAACAGCGTAATTGCCTGTAATAAGACACACTATAAATGGACTGTGAATAAGAGAATATTTAATGACGAATGGCACATTTCAGTGTGGAATGTGAACCTCAAGTAATGGCTTCAAATCAGCAAACAAGTTCTGCAAATTAAACAGTCGTGGACTGATAACGCATGGTTTATATCGCGCGCTTTAGGGACTCGAACTTGGAGAGATCATTAATAACTTGCGTCGGCAGAAAGGAAGACAACGAGATAAGCCATCAATTTGTCTTGATATGACGACCTTTGCTTCATCTCGTTATTCTGGCATTACCATTCCCCGCCAACGCACGTGCCGCTGTGTGTAGAGATCCACGCAACCCTGACCCACCTTGCCGATGTCATCGTCACCAGTCACGCGCTTTTATCAGTCTATCGCTGTACATTGAATTGTCGTGAAGGGGGGGGGGGGGTTACATTCGCTGGCGTGGCTACCTGCTGGTTAGGGTAAGATGGCAGTCAAGCCAGATTCATGGGCTGGTCATCGCATTGTTGAACAAAGATATGCATATGGATATGTTATTCAAGAGATTCGTAAGGCAGCATTTTTATGACACCTCAGAATATGCGTCATTGGTATACCTTGGTCAGCTCAGCCGTACGTATAGTCATTCGACGTGGTCATTGCAAGAGGACCCCGTATTCCTGATCTGTAAGCGATGCTCTACAACGTTCAAAACACTCCAAACGACGAAACAACAACACTGAAACTCGTCAATGACTCGACATGTCATCGATCTCCATAAACAGAGAATGACATGAAACATTTTACAATAATTGAATCATCGAAGACATGAGAAATATCGATGTTTCAACGTTGAGTGCGCTAACTTTTTATCTTTCGTTCGCTCTTCGTTCTTTTTTGACAGAGGCATGGATTCCGATTATTGAGCAAATACACTCTAATATCTCAATTTATCAATATCCCGTCCATCGCGATACTCCAATACTAGCCGGCTGCATTATTGATAGCGAAAAAAAATCAGTTAAGGTAGAATTCGCCTAAAGTGAAAGACCCCGTGCAATTTTGTTACTGGAGAAACAAATTACCCAAGATTTACCGATATTTGAAATTCAAAATGGCCGACATCTCTGTTTTAACTCTATGGAGAAAAATAAAATTTCAATTTTTCGGAAAACTAAGATGGCGACATTTTTTTTACACCAAGAGCTTTAAAATGAACCATCACAAGTGGTAGATCAGAAAAGAATTGTAAAAGTTTTAGAGTCAGAATATCTGTCCCCGAGGCGCATTCTACCTAAAGCTCTACTGGCTAAGGCTTAATACAGAACATGACTGCGAGACGTAATGCCAGAACCTCAAATATTTTTGACAGAGGAATTTCATTTGATAAACTCTGGAAATCTAAATATTCAAAAACTCTTATTTTTATTGTTTGTCCTTTGATTCAAAAAATATTAAATCGCTACTTTTTTATTAACACATTTTTTAACGTTTTTAACGGCGTTCACAAAAGTACGCGATCTTGTAGTGTACAATTGCACTAAATAGGGCAAATAGCCTGTGACCCGAATCTGACCAGTGCACAGAACATTGCGATAACACCTAGTGAAAAGCTCCTCACGTGCATGATCAACATCTGCATCGCCTTGGTGAACTGTTTGCGAATACACTGGTCTGAACTGGTAATCATATCTATCCAAGTCTGTTTGAAATGAAGTAAAGGTCTATGTATCGCCAGCCCTTCTGTGGAAATGTTTGCCTCCTGGAGATTACGTCGGACGGTGACATCCCTCTCTTCCCCCCCCCCCCGGGCGAAAAAAAATCCACAAATGCAGAAAAATCACACAATCAACAAACAGATTTAAAGTAACAAATCAGACTTCGCGGATGTGCATCAATGTCAAGTTCGGGGTTTCGACAGATTAATTTAAAGTACAGGTTCGGAGGATGAGGGAATCTTAATAATGTTTGGCATTTTATAGTGCGCAACCTTTAAAAGGTCATTAGCAGTAATTTTTGACGAAATTTCCCTACTTTTGTTTTTACCGTAAGTTTTTGATTCTACTCCCGAAAACATATTGAGATATACAGTATTCAGCTTTTCGACTCAGCCTGCGCTCTTGTATAGACTGTATTGTTATTGTTGACAATTAAATTCTGGTCCGGACTAGAATTCAAACATAAAAAATAACAGCGTATTTCATTCGTATACACGCTGTGGTGAGATGCTGAATACTGATGTTTAACATGCTTTGGGAAATACAACTAGATCTTGAACTTTCAGTAAGAGAACATCAAAACGTGCAGCTGCTGGCCCTCAAATTGTTACGCTGGAGTATCTCATCAATGGAGCATCGAGGAGGTCAGGTTTGTTTAGTCACTCCAACCAACTCCAAATGATTTTTTCATCCTTTATATTAATTCGTCATCGCTTTTATGTCTCGATTTCTTACTTCAATTGCATCCATTTTTATGTCGTACCAAGACTTCGTATTTCAGTCACATCAGATTTCTTAACATTGACCTCGATGTCCGCTACAACTTATTTTGGTAACCTCAAATTTTCCTAACATTACCGCCAATGTATGTCGTTTAGCTCACCCCAGCGTGTATCACTCGATAGTGATATTACGGCCTACGATGTGAGAGTATTGTGTTTTTTCCTTTCAAGTTGAACTTAAAAACGCCCGCTGCAGCGTAACTGGAGTTCTCTGTTTCACTGTTTCTCAAGGAAGCATCATTTTTGTCGTATGAGAGTTGCAAATTGCTTGAACTTTTGCACTTCAAGTATTTCAGAAACGTTGACTAGGATGAGAATGTCACTTTCTCAGGAGCAGCGGAGAAAGATATCGCAAGAAAAGGTGTGTCATTAAATTTTCTGCACATTGTCTAACGTTGGTCAAATCTTGACTCAAATCACTCACCTGATGTCTTCTCTGCCTGGTTTCCATGATGGCTCTGACGCAATATCAACTTGTTACCGTCGCTGATGCTTCTGCGTGCATTGATTCAAGTCGATTCGAGTTAAGGCGAGCAAACATTAAAATGCTGACCCCCTCCAGAAAAAAATATATCCGTTGATAATGATGATGAATGATATCATTGATTTGTGGTTTCGGCGACAGGACCACTTTTCAAAGCGAGGTCATCATCGTCTCACGTGCCACCAAACTTTGCGTGCATATAGTAGGAGTGCACCCTGAAGGCATATGGAACACATCTAGATACCAAATGAGGCTTCGGTACGAATAAGTGACCGTTCCATCTGAACATGTCACTTTTTTATCTGAGTAATTCACTATCTTCAGTGACACGTCAGTAGAAACAAACTGACGTTGCGTAATGCGGTCACAGATGAGAAAGAATGCCTTCCATCATAATATTTGTGAAATTCAAAAGCCGTATGGCTGAGGGTTTGCAAATGACAGGCTGTGTAAAAGAAATTAATAAAATCCCTTCATCTCTGATATACAGCCAAGGTTAACATATTTTATGTGTCTATATAGTATTCTGAAATGTTTCTCTGTACAAGAGACCACACGTTACCAACACAGCTATGGTGGGAACGCCCAAGTTCGCCCGATTTCGACAGACGAAACTTGAAAACGTCAACGACATTTAGTTGGACCAAGCGACCACGTGATTTTTGACGGAAGTTCCAGTAGACCTTAATGATAAATTGTTTGAGGAGGGGCATTAAATGAATGAAAACTAAGAAGTACGTTGCTCATATGTTGACAGAAATTGTTTTCTTTACAAAAAATTATCTTATCTCCATAATGACAGGAAAGGGTCAGAGAAGATCGGTCATTTTTATCAGAGCAAAAACAAATTCTTAATATTGCAGATTGTACTTTATCGTAAGTGTAAAATACGATCGTATACAAGTTTAATGGAATCGAGAAAATCAATAACTCTTAGTTGTAAACTAAGTGAAAATTAATTATGCGTGTTTTAGGCAAAGCTAAAACATTTATCACAGCTTTACATAATTTATCTGCGTTTTGATCAATTTATGGATTTTACGCGAAAGATTGGCACATGGATGTGTGCAAGATGGATGCAGCATCGCAAATCATTTCTCTGCACACGACCCGCTATAGATAGCATGTTTTAAGCGCAGTTTCAGGTAAGCCAGCTCGATGCCCGTAAATGTGTGCTCAAAAGTTGCGATGCAAACCTTACGTTGAATGAAGAGAACACTGATGACGTCATAGGGACTGAATATATCAAACGATGAAGGAATAACAGCTTTTCCTGACAGGTTGCCTGTTGATCAATATTCCAGATAACAAAATACACCAGACAAATCGATCACCCGGTGTTAGAACAGCTGCTACTTAATAACGACTGAGATTTGAAAATCAAATTAATGGCGATGAATTGTGGACGGCTTGACTTCTTTAACCTACACTAATTTTGACCAACTTAAAGCCCCACTAGCTGTATCTTTTAGCATTATTTTTATGATTTTACTTTCAAAATAAAATAAGTTTGTGAGAATGTACTAATTTAGTTGTGTATGCACTTATTACCACAGAGGCAGAGTCGCAACGGGTATTGTTTAAGGCGTGAAGCGGTTACGTAACCCATCCATGTTCGCCTCGCCTAAGGTTGGTCTCGCCTCTCTTTTCCGAATAATGCCGACCATGCATCCTTCGGTAATTTTCGGATTTTCGCCAATTGTTAAGCGAAAGTATGTTCGGCAAAGTTTGTGTTGTTGTTGTTGTCGTGTGGTGCTGAGCGGAATTGACGTGCTGGCGAAAACGGGAGTGTTTTGAGCTTCAGGAAAGTGAGTTTTACCGTTTTAAAAATTCCTCTCATATTTTTATGAATATATAATGAGTGTGTTTGAACCAAATTTGAAAGTCTTTTATCGATACTGTCTGGTTGTACTCAATGGTTTACGGTCAGTCATACCGTCTTTTACACGTGCGTCAAGGAAGGACATGTTTATGAAACTGCTGGCGTGTTATGTTTTGATTGGCGTGAAGCAGTGTTTCTGGCCTGAGAGCTCACAAAGTAACTATGGTTGCTACGCGACTGGCAGAACGATGCCATCTCGTCGTATTTTTCGCAAAATCTCGTGCAATTATCAACCACAAACAAAGCCTCCAAAAAATTTAACACCATTGAAGCTCATTTTAATATGAAAAGCCAATAGTCTACCGAGACGACCATGGAACAAAAGGCATGCAAGCGTTGCAACTCTGACTATGTTTCTCTGTGTTATTACTAACTATCCGCTGGGACTGCAGGTGCAATTTTTAACGAGATAAAGATTAGGGAGCCTTCAGTAATTACATGGTGTGGGCCGGGGGAATTTGGGGGAGGGTCACTTTTTAGAAAACTGTTCGGGGGGGGGGGTCACTTTTATTAAACCTATCTTGGAGGAGGGTCACTTTTGACAGAAGCTGATTTTACCTCCAAACCATGTGATATTTCGTGAATCATCGACGAAGTACATTGATTCTCTTAAATACATACACATTATCCACACGTATCACAAGCAAAGAAGATGCAATGGCATCCTACATTGAACACCTTGAGCAGTTAAATCTAATGAAAGCCAAGAGACAAAAACGTATGGGACAGGTGGTAAAGTGTATATCAATTATCAAACGTCTATAAATGCACAGATATTGTTAGTTTTATATTGGAAAAAATGTTTATTGTTCTCTCATAGTGCGCCTTGTATAGTGAATCAACATTTCGGTGAAATTCAAAAATCAAATTTCTTGGAAATACATGGACTTTTAACCACCCTAGTCTAATCAAGAACATTAATATCAACAATCAAGTTAACACAAATGCACAGATTTACCTCGTTTTGTATAGGAAAACAATTATTCATAGTTTCCTCATAGACTACCCTGTATAGTGAATCAACATTTTGGTGAAATTCCAAAAATCAAATTTCTTGCACACACATGGACTTGTAACTACCCTAGACCAAACAAGAACATTAATATCAATAATCAAGCGTTCATAAATACACAGAGTTTCCTTAAAGACTACCATGTATAGTGAATCAACATTTCGATGAAATCCAAAAATCTAATTTCTTGTACACAAATGCACACTTTTCTTCCACTTCAAGCAAAGTACCTTCAAATATATTGTCAAACATATATAAATGTACAGATATAGCTTGTTTTGCGGGGGAACACTGTCAATAGTTTGCCTGATAGACTCCCATATATTATGATTTGATATTTTGGGTGACGCAGTATATCAGCCACATCTTGCCTTCTTATAGTTGCACAAAATATGTCGTCCTTTCCCCAAAATGTATGAAATATCATATGCCTCCCCTCTGTAATTTCTGTTTCTAACTTACACAACAATTAAACCAATTGTTATGTAAATTAGCTGATACTGTTTCAGTAAGTTCCTTGGGAGAATACTGCAGTGGTTTGGGGGAGGGTCAAGTTTAGAATGTCAGAAAGGGGGAGGATTACATTTTACAGTACAGGTGTTCACAGAATTCCCCAGGCCCAACCCTTGTAATTACTGAAGATTCCCTTACACTAAATGTGTGCCCACACATTAAATCGCAGCCAAATGCGAAAAAGCAAAACCGTGGATACAGTGCATACACCCGTGGCCACTTTAGTGTTGATTAAGCCTGTCTGGTGCAAGCAGAAATTCTGTTTGTATAAACGAAACAAAGTGGTGGTCGGTGTAATAAATGCAAAGTTCACTATCGGCACCCCACTGTTAGGATTGAGATAACGTTCTACTAAAATGTCTCGCCTGCCCAATTCAAATCGATCACAACACTGCACTGTAGACACGCTGTAAGTCTGCACTCCGACAACGGTCGCGAATATCATACGGGAAAATCCTTCAGTAAGGACGTTGGCAGCTTGATTTTTCAAAATATAAGACATCGAGGTGGCAATTTGGCATCTGGCGAGGTACCATGAGGAGCTACAAAAAACAAGCAAGCGACCGTTTTAAGATAAGCGTGGAGGGAGCCAGAAAAGTTTGGAAGGTTAAGAGATATACATGTATCAGGACAGGTTCCCTTCAACCGGGATGAGAAAAGTGTCGTTCATGGTTACACACATGTGAATACATGTACACGTAAAACGCTACCCCGACTGTACTTTAGTCTTACCTTTCCGTACCAAGTGAAATTGGAGTAAGTTTATTCACGGTTTGTAGGAAAAGAAACATGGCTAAGTGCAAGTAAATGTTTATTTCGAAAGTTTTGCAGTCAAGACGGGCGGTGTCTGTAATTTATTTGCTAACATTTTCAAAATGGCATTTTCTGAATTCCCGCGTCTGAACAAAGTCTGAACACGACACTTACGATACACGCTATAGTATCGTTGGTATTCATTCACTGCAATATTGAAATCGGCACAAAATGTGTGATGTTCTGTAACACTTACTGCATTTGAAACACATGAGTTTTAGCAGAAACTAAATACTGATAGGGCAAATGCTGTGGTCAACATCATTTGTATACAGTGTATTTTATAATCACTCCGTAATTTCAAGCTAATCGGCGTGTCCATGGGGTACCGATAGTAGGATCATATCACCACCGATACAGGGTAGGCCTAAAGTAACCGTTTTATCACCCTTCTGCAGACAGAATTTCTGCTTGCACCAGACAGGCTTGATCAACACTAAAGTGGCCACGGGTGTATCTGCACTGAAATCTTCACATAACCTTCACAGAGTAGTTAATGTAATACATATGGGTGAATGTTTTTGTATGTTCTGTCTTCTTTGTAATATTACCATTTTTTGAAAATGGCGGATAATCAAAATTACCGTTGAAATTTGAATTTACTTGACAAGTGTTTCAAAAAGGAAATGGTTTCCTAATGCAGTAAAAGCCCATATCCCTTCAGAGGGTAGAATTCAGAGAAAACCAAAAAACACCTTCCTTTTCCCACCTGATATGCAGAGAAATGGTATAATTGCTCTTTACTGGGCTTGAATTCGTTCAAGTGCTCTAAACTATATGGATGACAATACTGTCAAATATCGCGGTCCACCACTATTTCCAAAAGCACATCGAGATAAAAAAGTACGGTATTCAGCTTCTCAACACAGCGTGTACACACGTTCACTGTTGTTTCAGTTGATTTCTTGCCCGGACCAGAATTGAAACATAACAATGCGATCTACTCATGTACAGGTTGAGTTGACAAACTGAATACTGTGTTTTTCAATATGCTTTGGGAGTAGAACAAGAAAATATACTTGCTTCTAAACAAAACTAGGGGAAATATCATTAAAAAGTTACATCTACTGGCCGCACCCATTAAAATGATGACGTTATATTCTAATATTGGTTTGACGTTTTAACACACGTGAGAATATAGTTCATCCAGTGACTTCAATTTAAACATCGCTTTGACAGAAAGGTTCAAAGTTTTTCAGAATATGGTATGAGCAAACTTTTAGAACTTCATTGTTTGAGTGGCGTACCCTGGTATTCAAAGATACCGACAAATTTAAAATCATTTTTTAATTTATTGATAAGATAAATCACGTGTAAGAGTTTATGCATCGACAACCTGTGCCTCCTCTTTGATGATATTGATCGATGAAAGTCGCAGAACTCTCGTCAATCACGAATGCATACAGACACAAAAAAATACCCAGATAAATCTAGCAATGCACGTGAAAATTGCTCCCATTGAAGATAATCAGATGTTCCTCAGAGTCACAGGGATGAGTACTTGACTAGGGCAATGTACGGTCATCAGAAGAATACCTGTCGAACAGCTCTGTTATACGAATTCATCGCCTTCTGACACGATTAGTCACTATTAAGTCAGAATTCGGGTACGTGTAGTTCAGAACTATCAAGTGTTTGGGTACGTTTATTCGATTTCACTTTCGGAAATCCTGTACTCAGGGCTGACTTAGCCAATATTTACTGAGACATACCTGTGTATAGTTTGGGAAAAAATTCACAAGCGTGTACAAAATGATGCGGTTCGTCTTATAACGATTATCTCTTAACGCCCGGTTACTCACGTTTCCAAATTGCAGCGCTTTTTTTATTCAATGTCTTTTAGCTTCTTCTGTAAGTATTTCTCGGGAATTCTCTTCCAAAGTACACTACTGGTATGTTTTGTTCGCTCAAGAGTGTTCATGGTTATCTTACAAGTGCCGCTTCTATACGTTTAAACTGCAATTTCCTTTAGAAATTTCATGTCAAAGCAAGCATCGAGAACAATTAGCTTTAAGGTATACAGTCACCTGTAATCTAAATATGCCCATATATGGTCAAAGGGGCATTCCTTTGTATTCAAAATGCCCATGTGAGGGCGCTGTTTAAAAAAAAACGGCCACCCGCTTAAAATCTGTTATTGGTTTTTTTTCTCTTTCCATGGTAACTGTGGCAAAATTTGAACAGGTGATAGTATACCTTTAAGCACAGTCCCTCTATCCACATATAGGGATTGTGGCTTAAGGTAGTATGCGCCTCGAAAGTAAAAGACTTCAACTTTCGCTCAAATTTTCCTCAACAAGGAATCTTTCAACCATTCACTTGCAAAATCAACCCTGCAAATTTTAGCACAAACTAAGACGGTTAAAGTTTTTCTTACTCAAAGTGCTTTAAAATGAACCCCCACAAATGATAGATCAGAAAAAAAATGGAAAAGTTTTAGAGTCCAAATATCAGTCCCCGGGGGCGCAGTCTATCTTATTGAAACATGCATTCACCCCTATAACAGGCCTTCGACCTGGTTTTCCCTGAATGAACAGCAACTTCCTGAAACAAAAACTACAAATCATATTGCGTAAGATAACAGCACTTATAATTGTAATGTAACATAGAAACACATTTATTTGCTCTATACGTAACAAATCATACAGACTGTGATTTCACTTCCCGCCGATGTGGTATGATATTGTAACCACAATGTGTAGTAAAATGTAAAAGGACGTCATTGTGACGTAGTACATCGTTAGATTTATTGCATTTACATCAAAGTTTATAGCCTGCTTGACTAGCTTTCTACTAATATTGATACCAATTAAAACACATCAGTCCTCAGAAAAGGTCGGCATAAATGGCATCTTTTGTCATAATGCACTGCGCAATTGAGTTTTCCTATTTCACTGAGGCATTCTATTTTAATAGCCAATAACTTCTTAATGCCCTGGTGCCCAAATGACGTGGTACATAATGATTATCAAAAATCAATCTCCTAATACCCCAAGAGTGGGGAGGTTTCACCGGCACTACCCATGGCCCCCCTGCCAAAAAAGGGCACAATTTTACAAACACTGCTACAGTAACAGTACCGAAAACCGTTGGGGAAAATTGAAAAGTACAGCTTACATTGGAACAACACATGGACATTTCACTTCACAAACCGAGTTACAAGCAAAAAATGAAGTGTGCAGTGTCAAAATGTGCAACAATGCTGATAAATCAAGTGTTAACATGATCAATGTTCATAAATCATAATTTCAACGGCTTCTGTACTCCTGTTTACAAGCAAGGACTATTCAAGTGCTAAAACAGAACATCACACTCACGGACACAATGTACGTGAAAGTACCCACAATGCAATGCAATACGTACACACGGAGATCGGACAGGTAGTTCTCGCACACTTCGTACTTACTGATCGGAAAGAAAAAACGCCAAAACAAGAGCACTGTGAGTCCGTCACCCAGTGAATATTTGTTAATGGTTACCTTTGACCTTGTAATCATGCTGTAAAATGAAATTAAAGTGAATGGAAAATGATCTTGATTCGTCGCTGTGCGTAACGACGTGCTGTGCTTTTGGGGGTCACGTGACTTGCCATTCTGCGCACTGCCATACAATCGAACTCAGAACTATTGCCGACTGAACCAGATTTACGGCGTTGACATCTTATCACTATTCTGCGCACAGTCATATAATCCGACCCAGATTTCTTGATATGAAGCGATAGCTAGTCTTAAATAGAACTCTTAACGTCACTTTTATCAATTGAATAAACACACTCGAAACACGTGTGCCGGTCTACCACTACTTTTTTTTGATCTTCCATCGTATGAGAGATTGTTTACTCAGTAGCTGCTTCACGTCATTTGTCAAATTGTGTCAGTAACTATTTGCAACAAGGGGGCAATAGGAGAAAAGAGGGGCATAATCCAAAGAGGTCTTGATGACAATCATAGAATGAAACTTCACGTGTTGACTCTCCTTTTTGTCAATACGGTTATACCAACTCGTAAGTCCCAAGACGGAAGAGATAAAGCAGACAGCGGACTTGTCAATTCCTTCTAAATGGACCAACTATGGTGTTGGCTTTTTTCACAACAAAAGCACTGTTGCATAATGCAACATCGACTCGGCTGAAAAACTTATTTTTCTATAGTTTCTTTCAAGGAGACAAGCAGTTAAAAACGTAACAACGTATTGTTCGTAATCTTGAGATTACAAAATGTCTGTTCTGCATAGGAAAATCTGAGTAAAATTATTATTTCTATAATGAAGCTCGTGCTAGCTGGCACCCATTATTCCCTCCAGGAAGATTTAGTAGCTAACTGGAGAAGGGCATTGAATATTTCTGGAAGGGGATAACAGAGACACCGGTACCGAAATGCAAATGATAGAAACGGCCCCCGTACTCGAATGTGACAGAAAATTAAGGTATTAGAATGCCACTGAGACGCCCGTTTATAAAATATCTAACGATCTTCGACAGCGCCATGTGAAACGACTGTCCCCTGTCCCCACCCTCGCCCTCGAAAATGTTCCCAGCTACTTAGCCTATTTCACGAAAGTGCATTTGCAGGTACGTCCAATAGAACTGAACTCCATCAGGGGTCGTTGTAAGATTAAGTGAGTCAGTCAGTCAGTATGGACATTCGTATAGGATTGACCAGTGTCAGCCACCAAAGACAACATATATCGAAGACCCCTTAGACGACAAGGACTCACTGAGCACGATTGGTATGTCTCAACCACATAGGTTCATCTGTTTCATCTGAAGACAAGCGTAGAGTTCACGCCCAAAATTATCGGATGTGGTCAAGTTACATTGCAGCTTGCAAGTATATTGTCTTCCATGCTAAATGCTTCCATGTAAAATGTTATATGCAAAATCAGCTCAATCCGATCGAGTGTAAATCTATATAAAGTCATGCAGTTATATTGTTTATATTGACAATATCGGGACATCTGAAAAAGTTTTAGTGCCGGCGTTCTGATATTAGCATCTGCGTGATCATGGCTCGCAGAGTTTGAATGAATGAAATGATTAAGCAATTACGAAAGCCGCTGAGGGCCATCGTACTTCCTACTTCAATATTTCAACGCGACTTCTCACTT
>LD350354.1:27779-38780 GCA_001465055.1 Ptychodera flava | reverse complement strand
GCGAAATTCCCCCGGCCCACCCCCCCTGTAATTACTGAAGGCTCCCTAACCATTACTTTCAAAGGAGATGAATGAACTGTATCAATATTTGAGTTGAATAGATGAAAATTTACTTGTCTTACAGCCTTTTAAATAACTGAAATGACAAAGTAAGCGACCCTTCATTCAATGATGCAATTGTAATCCAACCAATCATCCTGGGTAATTCCATATGACTAAAATAGGCATAGTAAACAATAGTTAATGAACCTGAGTGACTCCGGGTCATTTTGCTTTCTCAGGTGTTTTTCATAAGGCGTTTAATATGCTTGTGACTAGAGAGAACAAGAGGGTCATTGTTAGGAGTACAAATCGAAAAAAGTTCACCAAGTCACTACCACATTTCTTTACAGAGTTCATTCCCGTCACCAAAGCCAGTCTTACTGAAATTATTCATCCAATGAACTCCAAATCGTGTGCACTAGACCCCATTCCGACAAAACCCTTGATTTTCTTCATCTTTTTATCACTAAACCCATCATCGAGCGTTAGATAAAGTTGTTTTATTGGATCAATCTCAAAGCTTGATTCAGTCATTGTCAAATAGAGCTTCATTTCAGTAGAAGTCTTACTTGCGATTATAAACCTGTCCGATGGAAACTGTACCAGAGCTTCGGCAGTCGTTTTGAACAGGGACCGAGTTGCTTAAAATCCACAGCAGCGCGTGGCAAATTCCATGATCACGCACAATTGTCAGCCAACGACATCACTTAAGCTGACGTATAAAAATGACAGTCTTCATATATACAGGGTATTATTAAACGACGTTATCCTCCTTCAAAGTGTTGCTTGAGCTGTTACAAAACCATGGTACACCTATCTGTTCGTAGTTTCAGCGACGGGACTGTACACCAACTTGTGAGTAAATTATAACGTTCCCTAAGGTCAAGAACTATCACAAATAAAGATACGGTCTATATTCAAAATCCAAAAAATAGTCTCCCAATTTTGAAATGATCATTGTACTATCAAGAGTACACCAACCAAATTATTTTAGTTAATCGAAGATACTGAAACGGAAAGGAGTCAAAACAGCTTGTATGATTATCATTAACATACTTCAAATGTTGCCCTTCTCGATCCAAAAGACAACTTTCTAATTGACTACGATGCCTGCCACATTGACGAAAACAATATTGCAAACTAAAATCTGAAGACCATTATATTTATATGATTTCGTGAAATGGTCAGGTTATGATAAAAAGGTCCACACAAAATTTGTTAAAACATGTTATTTGGATAACAGGAATTAGTCATAATATTCGCACTTTGCTTTTTCTTTTCACACCGCTGAATCGATTGTACGATGTCCATTTAAATCAGTTGGATTCCAGAACGATTTGATGCCTGTTTTCAAAATGTAAGTTAAATCTGCTTATCGTTTAAATACTCTATTTCATCACTGCGTATGTAACTATGTAAGCTTATATATGCTACCTGTGGTATTCTCTGGTAAATGAGTAACGTAAATAAAACAGCATTACATTTGCATAGCCTGTTTGCACAAGCCAGGAGTCAGGCTATTACCATGGATATGACACTAAGGTGTATTGTGTGAGATATTCGAGGTCACACATGTCATCTTGTCTGACCGTACCAACCACGCAGCACAATGATAACAAGTTGGACCATTAACTTTAGTAAGTGGACGAAAACAGATGATCTGAACAAACTGTCAGATTGGCTTAAAATAATTACCCGTAATCGACATTTAAAATAATAAAAAAATTCTCAAACATTGAAGAACAGGAGACCGCTTTTGATAATCGAAAAAATCGCAAAAAGGCCATTTGCATGACTTCTCGCGTGGGAGAATAAATTATGCATAGAAATCCACCAAAGCAACTTATAAGAAAACGCAACAGATTTGTAGATTAATTTTCTTGCCAACAAATTTATTGTTAAATCTCTTATTGAATTAAATGCCTCGGTAAAGCGTAAGCCTTCGCGGCTAATAATGACGATATCTAGGCTGTATAAGCATTTCGACAGAGCAGGTGCCTTGTTCGTTATACATTTCTAGTATTTCCAAGCGATATGACTGTCAAATAACATAAGATGAATATTTAGTGATATTGAGTACAGATTTCTGCTGAAGAATTTTCGAAACTGGCCAACAGACTAGGGTTTAGCTCTCGCTACACATCCGCCCGAAAAAGTATCATATTAACCCGACAATATGACAGAAAAGAGAATAGGAATGTTATTGAGGTCATTGAGAATGTTATTGAGGTCATCTTCTGGTCTGCATACTCAGAAGCATAGTGGTTAACTTATGTCAAAAACACTTCAAGTATCGGCATTCTGACTGAAACTGGTCATTAAGCCAACATTTATGGATAGACTGTTCGCCCGTGGTTTATTTAACCAGATGTACATTCATGATTCTAACTTTATATCCACGGTGATGACTTCTCGAAATAGCATTAAAGGCCACGGCATGTTATGCAAGGATGACGAAAATGTCGCCATAAATTCATATCGCTCTTTGACACGTCAAAAGAGCCATTTTAAATGCTCAGTACATAATTTTGAAAACATTTGTTGACTGAAACGCTGATTTACGTTGTTTGCTATGGTAATTTTGCAATTAATGTAAAATTATTTCCTGATTTAGATAGCCTCATTTATTGTCCCTGCAAAAATTAATTTGCTTAATTGTAATATTTTACCTCATGTAGCAAATTTATCCCTGTTAAGGGTTTATGCCACTGTTACCATCTTCCAATATCATTTTCGGAATGCTATTACTACGTACCGTAGGTGGATAGTTTAAATCAACAATCATGTAGTACATGTACACAAATATTGGACCAAATCAACTGATGTTCCATGCGAGCAACATCCCCAACCTGGTCTGTAGTTGTGCACAGTAAAAGTTTGAGTAAAAATTTGAAAAAATGTTTTGCCTTGTCTAATTTTGCTTTGTCAAGACGAGCAATAATGCGAATATCGATTAAGTGGTCTTCTGCAAATTGTTTCATCTTTTCCGACACGATATTTTCCGTCAAATGTAGTTCTAACTCACCATCACTGATTCCCCTTTCCAGTTCGTTGGCGCCGCTCGGGTCCATTAGCCTGACTTTGTAACGTAGAAATGCCTCATACATTAGTTTGTACTTTTCAGGACTGTTTCCTTGTCTGATCTCTCTCACTTCATCTTCGAATATTAGTTCAGCTGCTTTTGACATCTTGTCATATATGTCTTCCTTAATCTGTTTTTCTTTACATGATTCGGATGTCTCTTCGGGTGTCACATAAAGTGGAACGTCTGTTGAAAAAATTCATTTAATATAATTTTAGAGAACTTAAGGTAATATGCGCCTCGAAAGTGAATGACTTAAACTTTTGCTCTACCTTTCCTCAAGGAATCTTTCAATCATTCTCTTTCAAAATCAAGAATAAAAATAGGGGGTCACCGTGCAAATTTTGGTACTAGAGAAACAAATAACCCAAGATTTACCGATATTAGAAATTCAAAATGGCCGCCATCCCTGTGTTAACTCTATGGTGAAAAATAAAAATTTTCGAATTTCAAAAAACTAAGCCGGTGAAAAGTTTTCTTTCACCAAGAGCTTTAAAATAAACCCCCACATGTGGTATATCAGAAGAGAACTGTAAAAGTTTGAGAGTCCGAATGTCTGTCCCTGGGGTGCGTTCTACCTTAAATGAAACTTAAGGCACACATGTAAAACTGTCAACAATTATTAATTAGCAATATCTTTTCATCTATAGACGTTCAGTAACTGATATAATTACGTGATCGATGCAGTGTTATTACTGTGGAACAGCTGAATCTGTAAGATTAGTTAAATGTGATAAATTGATATGTATGAACTGCGAAGAAAAATGCTTCCTGGGTACGACTTATAGGTGGCTTGAGAAATATGGTTGAATATAGAGCTAACAACAAGGGAAAACAAGCCTTTGCCACAAAGGCCTTCGTCAGGAACGAAGATATGGTAACAGCCGAATCAACAGGTGGTGACGAGGTTGATGGGGTCATTTTTGGACTCGAGTAAATCTAGTCAAAATGATTCTGCGACTAAACCGTCGAAACCAGTACTTATGTGAACGAGTTGACATGTTTCATCGTCAACAAGTAATGCCGAATGACAATCAGCTAAAATATGCTGTGACATTTATTCAAAAGGTCAATTTAAGAGCGCCAAGAGATAGTTGTTTGATATGTGCTCATTTGTGTCTATGCTCCCACTACAAGGGAAGACAAGGCCAAAATAAAAAGGCTAACAACCTGCAGGACATGTTGACTTTGTTATAAAAAGTTGAACCAGAAGCAATACCGTCGCTTGTTCCATCCGGCTATATCTCAAAATCATGTGTATGTTTAAGTCATTCTGCAGCAAGTTTCTTCAATCAAGGCCGACATCTCGACATTTAAGGAAGCCGCTAAACTATCAGCGGATCTACACTCAGACTTAAAATCAGAAGTTGTAATGTTGAAAAAGGCCAAATCCGATGAAAAAATGCGATGTACATCGACTTTGAACGAAAGTGCTGACATTGGCACTCGGGCCACAGAGACTACACGCGTAACGCCGATACGGCAGAGGCTGACTTAAAAGACTTATCTGAACCACTGTCCCTCTATCACGATCCCTCTGTGATAGAGGGACTGTATCTGAACCATTAACGCAGACTTCTGAGGAAAACACCAAAGTGATCGAGTCGTAGACCCTAGTAATATTAAGAAGGTGCCATCGGTGAAATCATATTCAAATATACTGAGATCTGAGCCTATCAATTCAGCAGGATTGCCATGCATTTGGTGTTTCTATTATTGACTGCATGAGAGAACTGTTGGCTGGCCTTCCGTAAGGAGCCACTGCCACCTTTTTTATTAATAAATCACTGAGTAACATGATACCACGCAAAGCATACCATGAACCGAGAATCGACCGTGTTGAATAATCTACAAAGTCCTATTTAAATGTCTTTACCTGGCAACCTATTTAAAATAAAATTTTAACGAATTTACTAATTATCTAGAAATGTTCCTCTACAATACAAGATGCAACCCGTAGGTACACCTTTGTGATGGGAGATATGAACGTTAACGCTGATCCAAGGAAACCTTTTGGCAGTGAACTAATTTCTTTTTGTAATCAACATGATTATGTTCTAGCTTACCTCTCTGGTTAGTTAATAGTTCAAATATCTTTACATACAAAAGCGATTCACATGGGTCAACCTCCTGGCCTGACCACTATCTGATTACAAAAGCTGCGTTTTATTTTATTTCTGATATACGTGTCATGAATGATTTCTTCTCATCAGACCATCTGCCAGTCTTGTTTCATATTTCTCTGAGTATGCATCCTCCAGATGTTATAATTTCCAATGATACCCAGTCCAAGCCTTTTTTGTGCCGTTTCGATTGGTGAAATGCTGACAGTAAAGCCATCAAGGATTACACAACTAAAGCGAGTCATTATTTGGCATCAATAGTTCCACCTGTACAGGCTATCAGATGTAAAATTGTAACTGCAATGATAATACTCATTCACAACAGATTTCTGTATATTACAACTCTATTTGTCAAGCTAGTTCTCACAAGGGCAAGTAAAACGTGTTTTAAAGACAGTAAAACAAAACAGTATAACCCGATTCAAGGTTGAAATGATGCATGATGTTGTGAAGGAGGTACACACAATGGCCCGACAAGCTTATGAAGCCTGGAAGTCTGCCTCAATGCCTCGTGCTGGTCCAATAGCAGAGTATATGCGTCGGACCAAAGCTTTCTCTGAGTATTCTCTAAAAGAAGTGTAAGCGACAGGAAATGATCAAGTGAGCTGATAGTATGGGCAAATTCACTGTTAGGAAATGATCATAGGAATTCTGGGCAGCCTTTGATAACATAAATAATAAAAAGATTCCTCAAGCAACATGTCTAAATGATTTGAAGAATGAACAGAATATCGCCACCATGTAAAGTGACCATTTCGACAAATTGATGATCTCTGTAAAGAACTCTAAACATAGTTCAGAAGTACTTCTGCAAAGAACTCTAAACATAGTTCAGAAGTACATGCGGTCCTAGCGGCTATTCCATTTGAAGATGGTATGTCAATTACTGTTGACGAAATTCGTCACATACAGGACAACTCAAAACAGATAAACCTCATGGTGTAGATGGTTCAAGTGCTGAACATTTGTGTTATGCTGATTCCCATTTATCTGTTCATCTTGCTCTATGTTTTTCTTTGATGATGGTACATGGAAAAGTTCCTAACAACCTTACTGATGTTATTCTTGTTCCACTTGTGAATGATAAGACAGGTGATCTGTCGTACAAAAGCAATAATCGACCTATTGTTTTTTACGAGTGTATTGTCAAAAATTGTAGAACGTGTTCTTTTGAGTCGTTGTGAGTGTTACTTATCTACATCGGACAATCAGTTTGGTTTCAAAGAGAAACATGGCACTGACATGTGTATATTCCTTTTAAAAGAAACTATTCGCCACTACAAAACAAATGGCAATTCAGTATTTGTTTGCTTCCTTGATGCAGAAAAGGCATTTATCAGAGTAAAAATCACATAACCCACATGGAAAAACATATTGATAATCGCGTTCCACTTTACATTTGCAGTTTGCTTTGCTTTCGGTATTCATCCCAAAAGTCCTGTATTCGCCTGGGAAATTCCATTTCTTCCTTTTTTAATGTAACAATTGGGGTCCGGTTAGGAGGAATCATACACTTTTGCGTTTTAATATTTAAATAGATAATCTGAATAGACATGTAGCTGCGGTATTGGCTGTGAAGTGCTGACATGCTGTGAATAATTTGTCATATGCGGATGATATGTTTTTGTTTGCACCATCAGTCAAAGGTTAGATAAAACTTGTGAAAATTTGCAAACAATATGCCACAGACCCTGATATGTTGTACAATGAGGAGAAGAAAAAATGTATCTGTTTTAAATATCCTAACAAACTCTGTAAAATTCCTGCATTCGTGCTTGATGTTCACACAGTAGAGTTTGTAAATAAATTTACTTATTTGGGTCATGTTTTAACATATGACCTAACAGACGATGATGATATTGGTATCAGTTGTCAGTGATACAAATGCATGGTACACATACACAAGCTGTGTTATAAAGCTGGATACTGGACAATTCAACATGTTGCAGGGAGTAGAACACAAGAACACAGTTATATAAACTGAACAAAAATATTGTCAAGTTATCGAAGTTAATACAGCTACTCCCTGCGGGCAGTGTCACTATCAGTTACAGCCCTGCTACTGCAGTGTCACTGTCACTACATGCCTGAGCAGTGATAGAGATAGCTCTGTCTCTGATATACATGGTAGTTGAAAAAGAGTTTGGGTCAAATGTCGCTCATGACAGTGAAACATACTTGTACACAAGATGAGGCCAGACAGCAACACATGGAAGACGAGGAGACTTTAAAAGCCAAGCTTTTTTTTCAAAATGCTGTTGTTTGAAATTGTCATGATTCACGGTCAAAAGTTAATAATAATAAAAAACCCAACTGTTCCTCGGATCTGTTGCCACTTAGTTAATAGCTGATCTTGAATCACTTTACATCATGGACGTAAAAAGATCTGTTTTTAGGTCCATGCTTCACATGTACATGTAATAACACAGCCTTGTTTAACGATGCATAACATTGTAAATGGAGGTAACACACATGTCTGCAATTCGATTACTTCAGTTCTGCAGCCACAACTCTACCTGGAGTTTTTGGGTGGTGGATAAAGGTGGTCTAAAAACTTCCCTGGCAATTTTTCGGTGACGGGGAAAGGTAGGAAGGTGGTCCCACCTTTCTCCGCCACCAAAAATCGCCGGGGAAATGCGGAACTGAAACAACTCCACGTATTGCTCGAATTTAACAACCAAACAGAGAAAAAAAAGTAATGACCAAGTTGAATTAATTGTTTACCTGATTGTCGATTGGCACTAGAATATCTTGTTGAATCCTGTAGAAGTTCAACTTTTTTCTTTAAGTGTCCTTTATCGAGGTAATCCAGTATCTCGGTAAGGAGTCCGAGATCATTCTTTGAAATATCTCCGTTTTCCTCTAAATAGAGGCAAATGTCCAGAAACGACTGAAGTGTATCTGCATCGTTTTTCTTAATTGGACGACCTATGAGCAAATCTTTGACTTTCTTTACATCGTTTCTGTCTATCTCTTTATCGAGTTCGAAGTAAAGGACTTGTAGTGGATCAATCAATGACTTCGATGCCATGGCCATGTTGTTCGTCGAAAACAAAATCTATAAACTTTAACGAAGAGGAAAAATCGGGCTCCTTTTCAGTAGTCGCCATACGTGTCATAACAAACCAATATGGAGATACCCATTTCCTACCGGCGACGTGAGGTGGACGCCATATTTGAAGGAAAAGACACTATTTCAGCGTCAGGTGATACGTGTCTATTCAATGGTCATTTTGATCACAGCTTACACAATGGTCAGTTCCCCTTCTACTCTCTTCCATCACGCCAATTGATTGGTCAACGTCAATCTAAAATCGGACTTTCGAAACTGTGTGATTATTAATGAACGAAAGATAATACTGTACGATGTTGACCTGCATACTTAAACAATGTCAGCAAGGCACAAGACAACGCTGCACCGCAGTTGTTCACTCCAGTTTCAGTAAAGCTGTCATATTATCAAATGCTGGCCGAGTTGAGAATATATCCACACACTTACAATAAGATATGTTATTTAGACTTTCTATGAAAAAGCTGCAAGCATCAAACTTTGGTAACAACAGCTATATATGCTTCACCTCGGGATATCATCTATTTTTGTCACTGCTGAAATGTGACAAAAGGTCATTATACACGGTATCCAAACATCCATAAGACTACGAGCCGAGATATCTCTACATAAATGACCCTGGTGACGTATCCATAGTGATTACCTGACATTCGGACATTAATCACAGTATGCAAACAGACTAAATACCCCAAGTCTCGGTTCCTCTTCTTTTGACAAGAACTGGTGACAAAGATATTTATCGCCTGTTTTGCTACATAGCTTGACGATAAAACTACTTCGGTTTTTCCGTGCCAAAAGTTTCAGTGATTAAGGAAAAAGTTCACACCCAAATTAAGTCACTACTTTTGAAACCTTGGTTCCATGAATATAGAACTAGATAAAATAGCTCCGCTGTTGCACATGATATTAGTTTGAGGTCATCATCGATTAGCCGGTCAACTTTAAACTCGGACGAAATTCCGAACTTTGTAATTTACGTGAACATGTAAGTCAAATACACTGAACACTCCAAGTGCTTGTGCACCCACCTTCGAAGGAAAAGTGTACAGAAACCTGGCATTCTAGTAGGCCAGGGGTTTCATTAAGAGCCGGCAGCCGGCGAAATTGACCGGTTACTCTCACGATTTCGCCGGCTACCTTTTTGGGAAATAATGTTGACTCTTTCAATGGAAATCCGGTCACGACATGCGACATGTCCCAGGTAAGGACAACAAAATCCCTGATGCTATCTCACGGTTACATCAACCAGATCAAACTCTACGTCTGTATACGCTTCTGTCCAATTACCGCTACTGCTCCGACGACTTTCCTACTTTCATTTCCTCTTTCCCAAACCACATGTCTCTTACGGCAGCATCAATTCTCCTCCCTCAGATTGCCAACTCCAGGAGCTTGAACGAGAACTGGACAATGACGTTGCCTATTTCAAGGGACATGCCTTCACTTCCTCCACTAAAGCCGCATATGCTACACATCGCCGGGCATACCTAGAGTTTTGCCTTACTTTTGGCTACAGCCCTGTCCCTGTTGATCCTAATGTCCTGTGTAGGTATGTTGCTCACTTGGCTAAACGCTTGAAGTTTACTTCAATTCGTCAGTATTTAAATATTGTGCGTTTGCTCCATATTGAAGGGGGGCTCCCTAATCCCCTAGGTAAAAATTTTGCACTCTCAATGCTGTTAAAAGGTATAGAGAAAGTTAAAGGTTCTTCAGTTGACCGTAAGCTACCTATAACACCTGACTTGCTCCTTGGCATTCAAGCTCAGCTCAATTTTTCTGACACAAATGATGTGGTTTTTTGGGCAATCTGTCTTGTTTTGTTTTTTGGTTTGCTAAGGAACTCTAATGCCCTCCCTCCCTCTCTTACGCAGTTTGATCCTTCAAAACACCTTACTCGAGGCGACTTCTTATGGGGCAAGTATACATGGATGCGCCGGCTGGGTAGTCTGCTAAGGAGATCGTCGATCTGTTGATCCCGTAGTCGCTATATCCGCCACTGCAACCTAAATACTCAGGTTGCAGTGGCGGGTATAACGACTACGGGATCAATAGATCGATCCGAAAATTGATCTCCTTAGCAGACTACCCAGATAAGGAGCGCATGTGGCGACATGTGACCTGCGACTTCAAAACTGCGACCTGCGTCCTGCGAGTTTGAAACATGCGACCTGTGACTTCGGCATTTAGACCAAGGTGTAACCTGCGACTTCACAACAGCAACCTGTGTCCTGCGTGTTTGTCAAACTGCGACCTGCAACTTCACAACTGCGACATACCATAGACAGTCTGACTCTACATTCAACGTAGAGTATATACAAAGTTACAGATACACGTGGGTTTCTTTGTCCTACTAGGGGATGGATGACTAGGGGTTGTTACAAAATGGTCTAAAAATAGGATTAGTGGAGGTCGCCATTTAACACAGAGTTGCTCAACTGATGTTCATCTTCGTATAGACTACCCATGGGACAGCAGGGACCCATGGCCAAAACAAACAAATCTGTACCACTTTTGATGCTTGATTTCTTGCTTATAAGGCACAATGATAATTATGTAAGTGTATAGTTTTTATTAAATACAAGTCATCGTTGATGACACAGTCC
Source organism: Ptychodera flava (assembly GCA_001465055.1). Lineage (NCBI taxonomy): Eukaryota > Metazoa > Hemichordata > Enteropneusta > Ptychoderidae > Ptychodera > Ptychodera flava. The sequence continues at coordinate 27,860 of LD350354.1, read as the reverse complement.
CCACTTGTTAATGGGTACTTTGATTACAGGTCCTCAGAGAGGATAGAGTCCTCTTCAGTAGGTCTGTGATAAAAATACTTT
>LD350353.1:115376-159095 GCA_001465055.1 Ptychodera flava | reverse complement strand
AAGAAGAAAGTTGAACTCCTATAAAACCAATAGGGGCCCAGCCGGTTGGCTTGGGCCCCTAATGAGCTTATGTTACTACACTCGTGTTTTTGTCTGTATTTGTATTTTTCCTGGCTGGCTGGTAGGTTTTTCAAAAATCCGAGGACGGCAAATAAAGGATTTTCTTTCAGTGGAAGTGCGGAATAGTTGCTGTACATTTGTTTGTCGTACTGACTAGGTAAGATTATGCCGGGGATATCTCTGGAGACATCCATCGGTATTGCAGACAAAGTTTTCACCTTCAGCTTGAAATTGAACAATCAAGACAGCCAAGGCTGTGAGAATCGCTATCAAAGAAGGTCGCAAACTTATCCTGACTGTCAGGAACGGACATCGACAATAAAACCTGTCGTTTTATCTGTTGTAATGATGTTTACAGAAAACGGTGACAGAATTGATCAGATATATATATATATATATATATATATATATATATATATATATATATATATATATATATATATATATATATATTCGGTGTGGCTAAGTTTGTGGCGCCCGGAATAGTTTCTGCCGAAAAAAAACTATCCAAAACGGGACAGCAGCGTCATCTGATTTAATATGCTGTCACATGACTTGTAAAACGCTATCAATACGGAGCGAAGTGAGTACAACGAACAGCATGTCATTGAATGTCCTAAAACTCAGGTCGTCTGAAAATTGTCACACTGAGTGCAATGTACAGCATATCCCATCATAGCAGTGTGGCCATCGAATCTGTTGAATTCTCAAGTACCTTTTGTTGAGTTTAACTCTGGACACTAGAAATTGGGGACACAACTACTGTAGATGAGTCAAAGTCTGCTGACAAGCCCGATCTGACCGGGACAAACCAGAAAAATCGCATCGTACGCGTGTTTTTCAGCTCGAATTTTGGCGGTGTCGAAGCAGAAGGAAAAAAAACTGACCAAAAAGTATTGGCCAAGATTGTCGAGCGTTTGCAGTAAGCCGGGTATGAGTTTGTTTCAGTGGATCTCAGACGGGGCAGTACGACTGAAAAGACGTCAAATGCGGTCCCTTTGGAAGTGTTTCTAAGAGAGGTTGAAAGAAGTAACGTGTTTGTGAGATTCTTTGACCAAATTTTTATCAGACTATTTTGTCAGTAAGTACATGTATACCTGTAGCCAGGTCTTGCCAAGTTATTGGCCTGTCATTTTTCTGAGTCTCTTTTTATGTTGAATTTGTCCAAAATGTAAGAAATGAAATTCTTGAGAGCAACAGTGGTAGAAAGCAACCCATTATAATAACTTTACTTTACCGCTTTATTGACACACTTTACCCTAAGGAAAGAGTAAACATCGTCATACATAAAGACTTCAAAGAAGCAATACAATAAGTAGCCAAAAAAGACAAAATCAGCAATAAAAAAGTAAATAAAGGTACATACATAAGTAGAACACAAACTGGAAAGAATATTTGTTTGTCATTGTTGTTGTTTGTTATTGATCTCTCAGAAGTAGACACTTGTTAATGTACTTTGCTATGGGAATGTATAATTTCTTGTTATTCATCATGAATTCTAGTTGACTGTTATGTGATAATGATTGAAATGTTGGGTGTACTGATTGAATAGTATTGTATAATGTATCTCGTTCTGATGTATAGTATTCACAAATAAATAAGAAGTGAATCTCATCTTCAATATGATTATGTGTACATCTTTTGCAAATTCTTTCGTTGATGGGGGTTTTAGATTGTCTTCCAGTTTCTATGTGGAGTTTATGGTTACTGAGCCTGAATTTTGTTATTGTTTCTCTTAGCTGTGGGATTTTTATTTCTATAAGGTATTTTTCAAGTGCAATATCCTTCTTGAATATTCTGTATGTTCTTGACTTGTTTCCATTTCCTTTTTCATTTTTGGTGTCACAAAATATATCTTCTTTCAATTTGGACTCAAAGATATTACACAACTTGTTTTTAATAATTGATAATTTACTATCTGTACATATGTCGTGAGAATTTAATATTTGTGATTCTTCCATTTTAGTTAAGAGTGACTCAATTTTAATGTACCAGTTGTTTTTGTTATTTTTATTCACTATGACGGCTTCTTTAATCAATTGATTTTGGCTATTTAGCACTCTATTATAGTATTTGATCAGTTGAGTTTGTACAAAAGTTTCAATTGGGTATCTCCCTAGTTCACTGTATATTGCCATCTTCGGGGTATGCCTTGGAATTTTTAAAATAAACCGGCAAAAACTTATGTGCACATCTTCAATAGACATATTGTATTTACTTTCATCAGCCCATATATCGCTACCATATGTAAGAATCGATCTGATTTGTCGAATAAACTGAATTGTACGGGAATGCTTAAGTTGATACCCGGGCCTTTTTTTCTCTTCAGGGCAAAGAGAGCCTTCATACCTTTTTTCTTTAATATATTCATGCCTGTTTTAAATTTACCTTTTGGTGTTATCGTGACTCCTAGGTAATTAAATTGATTCACAAAATTTAGTTCCCTTCCCTCAAAAAAGAATATATTGTTATGTAGTAGCCGATTTGTCTTATCAAAAATCATTACTTTGGACTTGTCAATATTGACATGTAATTTCCACTTTTGGGTATATGTTGATAATTTGTCTAAAAAATTTTGAAGGCCTGTCTTTGATTTTGATAGAGCTACTACATCATCCGCATAAAGTAGGCAGCTAACTACTGTATCAAGCAATGTAGGAGAGTTAGAGCTGTCATTGTCAAAAATATTTGGAAGATCATTTTATGAAAATATTAAAAAGGGTTGGGCTTAAGTTACATTCTTGTTTTACTCCTGTGGTAGACTGAAAAGTTTCTGTTAATCTCTCACTCGTTTTTATCCTGTAGTTTAAATTATTGTACATATTTGTTATGATATTAAACATATGACCGCTAATATTATTATTGATTAGTTTTTGATAAAGACCCTCATGCCAAAAACTGTCAAAGGCTTTCCTTAAATCAATGAAACAGGCATACAATTTATTTGATTTTGGACCTTTACCATCCTTGGTGTGTTTACTATATAAATATTTTTGATAATTGTTTTCAGTATAAACAAGTTGTCTGTTGTTCGACAGTCTTTCCTGAAACCGAATTGTTTGTTAGTCATTAGATTATTCATGTTTAAAAAAGATAATAGCCTATTCAACACACTGCTGAACAAGTTACCTAGGCAGCTAGATATTGCAATACCTCTGTAATTTGAAGTGTCTGTTTTAGACCCAGATTTAAATATTGGTACTATTAGTCCAGTATTCCATTTCTGTGGTATTTTGCCAGATTCAAAAACAATATTAAATAATTTTTGTATAGCTTTTGTTAAATAATAACTTCCACATTTAAACATTTCATTACATAATTTGTCTTCTGCTGAGGCCTTGTTATTTTTAAGATGACTGATAGCTTTCCTGTATGTTATCATTTATAAAGTTATTTTCAGATGGGTTGGGGATTGGTTCTTGAGTATCTAAAATATCTCTACCATTATCAATATAAGTCGTGGGGTATTTATTATTGAGAAGATTTTTAAAATAGAAGAGCCTTTTATTAGGGTGTATTGTATAAGAAGTTGGGCTGGAAGATGGGATGTCATTCATTTCTTTAAGTATTTTCCAAAACTGTGCAGGCTCATCTTTTGAGAATTCCAATTTTTTTATCTGGGCAAATTTAAGTTCTTTCTTTTTCTGTCTAATGGTTTTGTTATACTGTTTTTTCAAAGCAAAGAAGTTTTTATTAACCTTTTGAAGTTCTTCCGGAGTTGGAGACAATCTTTATCGAACCATATTTTATAAACCTTTTGTTTTTTCCGTTTTCTAGGTGCAGACGAGGTTGTTTTTACACATTTTTCTGCTATACTGTTCAGCATTGCATCAAACTCTGCTGCAGCTTCATTTGCATCATTATACCTATTTACGACAAACTTGTTTATTTTATTTATTTCTGCCTGTAAACATGAAACATAATCTCTTTTGGTTTGGTCATTCCAAAGATATTTAGTTGGGAGTGGATTAAGAACATATTAGGGCTCAGGTGCTTTATTTTCTATTATCATGGCTGAAATAGCAAGGGAAATAGAACAATGGTCAGACATGTGTGTAGGTTATTAACCTCGAAAGGCTGTACTGCTTCATTAAGTGATTTTGATATGATTCCGAAGTCAATTGTACTGCTTCCATTTTGAGAGTAGTAGGTATACTTTCCCATAGAGTCTCCTGTGGTACGCCCATTTAGAATAAGTAAATTACAATTTAAGCATACCTCTATCAGTTTTTTACCAAATTTGTTTACACTACATTTTGATAAAATATCATAATTATTTATTGTATTAAAATTGTCATTTGTATAGTTAGGTTGGATAGGGATATACTGGTTGTTTGTGTCGTCAATTATGTCGTCAAGATGACCAAATCTGGCATTGAAGTCACCAAGCAGTATTATATCTCCTTTTGAGGAGAAAAAATAGAATATCTTGTTCAAGTTGGTCGAATGGATCCATATTATTTTTGTGTATTACGGAGTTATCCGGGGGAATATATATATACATCCAATGTAAAGATCCTTTGAGTTTGGCTTATTTATAATTTTCTTGTCTATTTTACACCACAGAAAATTGTTAGATTTAGATTTTTCTGTGGAAATAAAAGGCTTCAGTTTGTTATTGTAAACTATCGCAACACCACCTCTCTTACGGTTGCACTTATTCCTTTTGGTTCGGTCTTTTCGTATGATTTCAAACTGATCCAGTTTAGTTGGTAATATTATATCCTTAAAATTATCACTTAACCATGTTTCTTGAATACAAACAACATCATGGGAAAGCATATAGTCAATAAATTTGTTATATAGGCCATTTACATTCCAACTACCAAATTTGAATGAGGTTTGTTGCTTTGAATCATATGGGATCTATTATTTGTCCTGTTTTTCATGAGTTACTGTGCACTGATAGATCAAATTAGAAAAAAAGTCAAAACAGTGAAAAAAGGGAAAGAAAGATACTAACAACAATATAAATTGGATTACTTTTCCTTTGAATTTGAAACCTAACAAGCAGGTAAGTAAAATAAAATAAAGTGATTCAAAGTACGCTCTCTAGAATTGCGAGAGTCAATGCGGCAAAAATCGTTATACTGTGACTTTGATCAAAGTTCTCTTGCCGCTTTATGTAGATTAAAGTTTTAGTCAAATTTTTTGTTTAAATTTTGAGGTAAATTGTAACCCAGAAGTGAATTCCTATTGTTCATATCAGTGAAGTTTATGAGTTCAAGAAAAAAAAAATTGCTGAATCGGTTGGCAGAGCCAGACCCTCTATTTCTATGATTCAATTAGTATGAATTTACCAAATGCATATATGTATATTTTTTGCAATGGTTTCAATAATTCATATACTTTATAAAATCAATTAACTTAGTAAATAAATTAGCTGAATCAGCTAAAGTATTGGTATACTCATTGGATATCGGTCGTTCTCTAAAGTCTCTAAGGGTGTACCGGGATCTCCGTTGTTGATAGTGAGCTCTGTGCTGATACTGGTCACTGTCTATATAACTGGGGTTATGTCCTGCATTCCACGTCTGTTCTCCTTGTTTCCAGCTTGTCCCCTCTCTGTAGTTGTTGGACCGGGAATTCCAATGATATGAATGTGTAGAAAGTGTACATATGTACCTGTAAAGACTTCCTTCAAAACCATCGACTTATTTGTGACTTTACAATAAAAGATAAAAATACTACGAAAAATTGTGACTATGGTGTGTTTATTCATCAGAAGCAGTCTTCAATCTCTTGCTGTAGTGTAAGTTCTTGTCGACAGCGGCTATTTACTGGCAACCTATACGAGCCAAGGGTGTTTTCATGGGGCAGCTCTTAGTCTGATATCTTCCCTTTGAAAGTTTTATTAGTCTTTGTTCGGGGACTTAAAGATCTTGTTTGTGAATCCGTTCACATAAATTTCTGAGCGATTTCTTTCACACTTGGTACAAGGATTACTCCCTATGTCATACATATGCATGTCAATTTGTTTTGTGATATAATCCAATGTGATCATCATTTCCGTCAATGGTTTCTAAATTCAAGAACCAAGTGGGACTATGTCATTGACAATGACTTGTCGTAAATCAATTTTGTTTTGCAATAAAACTGATTTACTATAGTCCATTACAGCCCCGAATATCGATAGTTGTATTGTACGATGCTGTAGCTGATTGGTTGATTGTGACTCTTCCACAATCCATTTCAATTTTTCAGCCAATCAGATTTAACATTGCATAAGCCTTCCTATGATAAATGGTTGATTGTACCATGGATTTAAAAAATACGTTTTACATCCATGATGGCATCTTCCGTCGATCTTGGACTCTTCAACCAACCAGGAGATTTAATATTATACTGGTAATAGCTCGCCTGGTGCCAAAGAAGGTCCCTTTTTTAGCTCCATGGAAGGACTTAACAACCTCAGACAGTTGCGCTATGGGACCATCTCAGATTGTCGCATAAGTTCAGCAAGGGGAATTCGTTCGTTTACGGGATGAGGGGTTTTGACCTCCATTCAATTAGTGAACTTCACTTTCGCACTTTTAGTTTGTGATCACAAGTTCTCTTTAACTTATGTGTAAAAATAACTGCACACTTTCACCAACAAAGTTTGCTGTGTCCAAATGGTCTGTGTCATGCTGTGGTTTGTGCTCAAATCTGATCGATTTATTGACGATGTAATGTGGTCAGGGGATATATATTCTTCTGAAGTTATTTCAAAATGCTACATTATACTCTCAGGAAGACACATAATATCGCACTTTCTAAACTTCGTTTGGGGGGGGAGGGCTTTGATGTAAGCGAAGAAATTTAGTTTCTTGGACATGCGTCAGTATGAGATGGTCCCTAAGTGGTAGGCTGTTGCGTAGATCGTGGGTGAATGCCTTGGCACACAGCCAGCAAGTGCTGACAAAAAAAAGCTATGCAACTTGGGGGAGCAGTCCACCAACTAGCCTGTGCTGGCAGGGTGTGTTTGATCATGACGTATGTAGACTCTGGACCCGTTGCTGAAATAGCAACCACAAAGATACGTATTGTCATGATTCAATTGTGGTACCAGTGTTTAAGGAGTCCGGAGTTTCCAGCACTATGAATAGAACAGTCTGTCCATGAACAGAAGTATCTTTGTTATGCTGCTGACTCTTTGTTTCAGGCTGTGATAGACCAAAACACGGGGCTGTTTCTGGTCATTGAGTGCATCATTTCAACCTTCATTTTAACCCCTGTTTTCGTTTCTGTGGACCAGAGGTCGACGATGGTAAGAATGAAGTATGGAAATCTCAAGATGATTTACTATGTACAAACTCCGTCTTCATCGAGCATTTAAATAATTCAAAACAAAAATGAAAATTAACAGTAAACAAATGTTTGAAAAGCAGACTGACGGATCCGAGTCGGAAACAGAAATGAAAAAAAATAGGGCGTCGTAGCTCAATCGAAGAGACCGGAAATCGAAACAATTCTCTCTCTTTTTTGATGTCTTAGCTTTTGTTGTAGCCTTAGCGGGCAGGTGACTGTAGTCATACCTATAACTGAGACAAATATATCTCGCCGAAATGTTATTTTTAAATTTAGGGAAATTTTCAGAAATCAAACTTCTGAACTTATATAAAAAGTTTTGTACAGTTTCCTGTATATCTCACAGAGCTCAGGCTGATAGTCTACCGTCTGTTTAGCAGAGAAATATCTCTATCACACCTCATTCGACACTAGTGCTCGTTCACATCAGAGACTGTATCGACTTCATAACCCTGTGGAACGTCATTTTAATCAACCCGATTGAAAACTAGCCGTATTTAATCACGACGTACCTAAGATGTCTGATTACTTAGACGGAGGCTGTGATCCCGGCCAAGTTTCAAATGGATTTGGCAACTGTTTAGACTGCAGTCTGTGTAGAGTCATCAACTTGAAAGCATGTGCAAGATGTAAAAGTAAGCTGAGCATTCAAACTTTTTATGACGAGAGGGATAGGGCAGATTATTTATTTCTTTGCAAGTGATTACAAGTTTTGCCTTTCAAAGCAGCCTTCTAAAGCTCAAATAATGATAATTTAAATTTCAGCTGTCACAGAAGTAGATTTGACGTTTTCATTGGACGCAAGCACAGGAGGGGGTTCCCATGGTATTTGTAGAAATGTTGTATTTCCAACATCACAATGCCCCATTGTTTGCCAGAAGAGAATTTGGAATTTGATCCCACACTCTTTTATATCTTGAGTATTCACTGGGTATTTCTTATTCTAAGCTGAAATATCATTTTTCTTTAGGTATGTTAACATCCACACAGGCTCCTAGCATTTTTACTGTGTATCCAACTCTGACTGCAGCTGGAAACGGCACAGAAGAAGGTAGGTTCAGTATACAGACCTCCTTCAAAAGCGTACATTTGAATATTCTCTTTGTCGATATGAACAGCGCCACCAACGCCAATAATTTATACATTTATCCCTCAGCAAGCCACAAGCTCAACGTTGTGGTTCACTTAATTTTATTCCATCTTACTATTGTTTTGTATCTTCCTGGATGAGTATAATATGTTTATGATTTTGTTTTGTAACGGTTATTGCAGACAGTTCGTCGGAAATGGATTTGTTGTGGTTGAAAATAATTGCATGTGTCTGTGCACTGGTATTTGTGGGAATAGTCTTTATTTTCGTTAGAAGACAATGCTGCAGTCATCAGAAGGGAGGAAACGAAGACACCTGCAATGTGATGAAAAATAAAGTTAGAAAACCTTTTGAAAGTAAGGGATGTTATTCTACCACGTCAATGAGGGATCGACCATAGATCTTCGGAGGGGTTTCAGGTATGGGAGCGGTCTGCAAAGCAAGACTGGCAAAGCACCCACCCTGCTTGAAAAATAAAATAGTCTGTCAAATTTCGAGAAAACGAGGAGCTTTCAAGGTAGCACCCCACTGATCCCCCCTAAGATCTAATGGTTTATCCCTAATAGACATCCATTCGTTTGATGTTGTTTTTGTGTGTTATTTAATGAAGAAACACATCGGACATTGCATTCGGGTGAGTGGTGTACATTTTTTTTGAAAAAAATAGCTGTGAAAGGTGGTTGTAGCAAGGTGGACTTCTGAACGACATTTCACTATAAATATAAAAAGATGGCGTAGAAAATTGACGAATTTGGTAACTAACAAACTTAACCTTAAATGTCACATTTCAAGGGGCACTGTCACAAAGTGGAAACTGTACAAAATATCGTTACAGAGCCTTCTTCGTGAACAAATACGAAAGCGGACAAAATTTGTCCCAATTTGTGTTTTCAGAAGCCAATATTCGTATTACTGACAACCGACAACCACGATGAAAAAAGTGAACAGGGCGACTTGACTGTAAAAGGTGTCTTTATCTTTGCATACTGTCCCAATCCATCCTTATGCAACTTATAAAATGTTGTAAATTTTATCGTCTTGAATATCGATGACTCTTGCACATGACGCCAATTTTAATTCTTTTGTAGCCTGTGCAAAACTCGACAAAAAAGGCCACGTCACAGTCGACATCAACGATCGACATGAAGACCCTTCGCCGGCCAACAGCTATCGTGGACAGCCGTCGTTTCCACCACAGGGAGTCGGAAGAGGACTAGGCAAAGACAATTTAACAACAGTAGACGGGGATCCGAATCAGCTTCATGAAGTTTTGAAATCGTGCTCCTGTGTTGAGGTAAACACCGAATGTATTTTTCATTGTAAGGAATCAGTTGACGGGCGTGCCAATGCCGCAAAAACAGTACCGTCGGGGATAGAATTTTCCGACGGGATATGCCAAGGGCTGACCTAGTGAAAAAGGTCATTCAATGTCAACCTTAAAGGTATACTGTCACCTGTTCCAATTTTGTCACAGTTACCATTGAAAGAGAAGATCTAACCAATCACAGATTTTAAGCGGATGGCCGCTTTTTAAAAACAGCGCCCTCACATGGGCATTTTGAATACAAGGAACCATATATTTGACCATATATGGCATATTTAGATTAATATAAAGGTGACTGTAAACCTTTAAATTTTGCATCTAAACAGAAATTCTAAATGTTCATAAGAATTTTTGATCGAAGAAAGTCATCATGATCAATTGTATGTATGTATGTATGTATGTATGTATGTATGTATGTATGTATGTATGTATGTATGTATGTATGTATGTATGTATGTATGTATGTATGTATGTATGTATGCAATCATGCATGTATGTGATACAGGCGTTTTACATATACATGGTTGGTGTACGAATTCTTTTTGTCACTAATCTCAGTTGCTTTGTGCTGATCTGTGCTAGGTGAGTCATTTCTTAATAGCAAGTCAAAATACATATATTTCCACAGTGTAAATTTTTTAGCAGATTTCTTATAGATTTACAAAGTGACTGCAGATTTTTTCGTCTATCTAGATTCATTGCTATTGTTTTAACACAAAGAAATTTGTGTAAATGGTAAAAAATTCTTTGTTTGAATTTTTTTCCGTTTGGTGTAGTTCATTACAAAAATTGCAAGGATTGCCTAAAATTAGGAACAATATACTTTAAGCCACTGAGTTTTGATTGGATGCATGCTGTATAACAAAATATGAGTAGCTAATCAGTGTTTTTGAATTGGCTGCAAGATTTGAATTCGGGCTTCTATGTATCTGGAGTGAATGGAATGTTAATATTAATGTCTGAATCCTCAGACATTTTCGTGATCATATGACTCTACCTTATAGTTGACTGTAAACGATAGACGGAGGAGGTTGATCAAGTACCATAAAGTAGCGACTTTATTTGTCATATGTCAAGGAAAAGTGCAGCATTTTTTTCTATTGTGGTCTGTGGCATGTGTTTGTGTTAACAATCCACGCACGCAATGAATCTAGACCGATATCATCTGTGAGTCTGTTTTTATATTGAATTCGTCCAAAATGCAAGAAATGAAATTCTTCAAAGCAGCATTGTTAGAAAGCAACCAACTGTAATGATATGAATGTGTAGAAAGTGCACATATATGTCTGTACAGACTTCCTTCAAAACCATGGACTTATTTGTGACTTTACAATAAAAGATAAAAATACTACGAAAACTGAATCTGGTGTATTTTATTTATCAGAGGCAGAGTCTGAGTCCCTTGCACCAACATAATTTCTTGTTGACAGTGACTGTGTATATAGATTCAGTTCTTTGTGCCTGTGTAAGTTTTATCAAGCTGATTATTTTAATATAAAATTGATAAACAATCTGTCAAGGTGCCTCCGATAATGGCATTACACAATGCTGTAGATGATTGGCCAATTGTATATACATTCCATCACCTATTTGAACATTTCAACCAATCAAATCTAGCATAACAAGAGATTGCCTAGAGTCTACTAGCCTGTGCTGGTAGGGTGTGTGTTACTGTTGTGATGTATTTAGACAATACATATCTGTAGACTGAAAGATCCGTCGCTCCAGGACGCTCCCTAAGATCCCTTCCCGTACAGAGCGCCCTCAAGCGACGTATCTTCCAGTCTATGCATATCTGATGCTAAATTGAAATACCAAAGACATTTTGTCATGCATCCATTTTCTCACCGCATTTATTTGAGGGGGAGTAGTTTCTCACACAATGAGTATAAATCTTGTCTATTGTTCTGCCTCTCTTGTTCTTCAGGTTGTTCCACCGGGTATTGAAAACCATTCGTCTAGAAATTATGATCAATAAATGTCATGTATTAAATATTTTTTTATTATACAAGCCTTACCAGTGTTTAGTGTTTGCCTATTACTTTACCCTTGCTATCTCAGTATAGTATTTCAAAGAAAACGTTCCTCATCGAGATCTGTTAATTGCCCTCCCTAATCCCCTTCATTAGTTTGCTATGCCGAATCATGTAACTCATTAGCGGCTCACAAGTTTTACCTTATGAGCTGCTAACCAGTTTAGTGAGAGGGATAATCCTTCACATTGCGGGGGGGGGGGGAAGGGACTAATCAAGTGGATGAGAGAGAGAGCACAGTCCCTCTTAGGACAAATATTTTTGCAATCCCCTATGGTTGTAGTAGCCTGTGCAGGCAGGTAGCAAATGCGCCAGGTGTTGAAGCTTATGAAGTCATAGCTATTGTGTAGGTACATAGCAAATGTATTGTGTAATGCGTTCACAATTATTTTTAAAGCTGGGATTTTTTGCGATTTTATCTAACATCTAAACTTATTCAAAAAGTTGTGCCCAGATTTCTTCATAAGTTCTCAGAGCTCAGATTGATAGCGTTCAGTGAGGCTAAGATATTCTGTACCACAACTCATTCATCACTGGTGCTGAACACATCTCAACGGAGTATCAACTCAATCTCCCACTAGTCTTAAGACACCAAAGATGCCCGACTACTTAAATGGAGGTTGTGATCCCGGCCAAGTTCCTAATGGAGTTGGTAACTGTTTAGACTGCAGTCTCTGTGGAGTTATCAACTTCAGAGAATGTGCACAATGTAAGCGTTCGTAACTTTTTAAAAGGCCAACATCTTTCTTATGACAAGATGGAAAAAAGAATGCTTATTCATTTTATGAATGACAAGTACATGTTTGTCAAAGCTGCCTTCCCACATTCAGCTTTTTGATAATTTAGATTGTTGCCATCACAGAATGGGAGTGAAGGCGTTCATTGGGTGCAGTCACTGGGTGGGATGGGGGTTCCCAAGGTATTTATAGAGATGAGGCGTTCCCGTTCATGCTCACAATACCCTATTGTTTGCCGTTGGCCGTTGACCCTCATCCCTCACTCTCCTCCATGGAGTATTTGTTTTTCTAGTTAAAAGGCCAACATCTTTCTTTTTCTTTAGGTTATCCAACATCTACACAATCTTCTAGTATTGTTTCAGTGAATAGCTTGCTGACTACAGCTGGAAATGGAACAAAAGACGGTAAGCTGACGCATACCTCCCTCCAAACTTGAGTGCCATATTCCTTGGCGTCAATATGAACAGCGCCACCAACGAAATGTTTTACACACTTCAGTAAATGCCACAGACAAAATAATTGTTTTAATTCTTTCTGGACTAGTGTATCTTCCTCGGAAAGTATGATATGTTTATGATTTATTTTTTTGTATGCGTCGTTATAGGGGGCTCGTCGGGAACGAACCTGATGACGTTGAAGATCGTCATTTTGTGCGCTGGTACTTTGTTATTCGTTGGTTTGGTCATCATTCTCGTCAGAAGACAATACCGCAGTTGTCAGAATAGAAGAAACGGAGACACCTGCAGTGTCATAAAAAATAAAGCGAAAAAGCCTACTGACAGTAAGGGGATCTTTATCCTACGATATACATAGGGGTGTCGACCATAGGATCTTGGGAGGTGGTGGTCGAAAATAGGGGTGGGCTTGGGTGGTGCCGAGCGAAATTCGATAAAAATTACAGCCTTGCTGCTTTTAGAAAAAAACAAAATGATGTCGACCGAAAAAGGAGGGCAAGTTTGGGGAAATTTGTCAAATTGTCAAATTTTGGAACGCGAAAAACAATGACGACATCCTCAGTCTCTCCTAACCTCTACTTACCCATCCGTGAAAGTCATTGGTTTTACCATAGACAGTACTGTACATATGTACCACAGATATTCTCCCCGAGAGAGTTAATATAGTCCCTCTATATTTTTTGCATTTTCTCAAAAACTGTGAAACTTTTCTAAGTATTTTAGCTTTTGATTGAGCTAATTCTAAAAGGTTTGCAGTGTCATCATCGATTCTCAATAACTTATCTGACAATGAAAACTTGTTGAAATTTCGACTGCCTTGAACATCCGAAGACTTCGCTCGCGATATGATAACACATCAATTCCAAATTTTTTTAACAGCCTGTGCACAGCTTGGCCCTGAAAATCATGTCACAGTGGACATCGTCGATCAAGATGACGCCCCCTTGGCAAACGCTTATCATGGACAGCCGTCAGCGCCACCACAGGAAGCCAACGGAGAAGTAGGTCAAGACATATTAGTTCCCGGTCAGCCTGACGACATTCAGCAGTCATGTTCTTGCGTGGAGGGAAACACTGGATGCATTTTTCATTGTAAAGAGACAGTTGAAGGACGAACCAATGCCGCAGAAACTGTCCCGTCGGGTACAGCATTTTCCGACGGGATGTGCAAACTGCCGACCTAGTAACCAATGTATTTCGACATTCGTGAATGTTTTATCTTAAATACTTACCGGTAATATTAAATACTTTATTTACAAAGAAACTTGAATCTACGATGAGAATTCTTGAGCATGCATCTATGTACGTACGTACGTACGTACGTAGGTATGTATGTATGTACGTATGTATGTATGTATGTATGTATGTATGTATGTATGTATGTATGTATGTATGTATGTATGTTTAATTACTTTGGATACGTGCACCGAGATGTTCAAAATGTGTGTACGATAGCATTGCGACAGGCGTTTTATCTTTTGTCAGCAGAACAATGACGTATGCGTAAACGGGGACTTTCCCTATACACATGCCACAGGTAAACTGCTTCGATCATTTATACTAACTCGAATATTGAACAACAAAAGGGGTCAAAAGTCAGCTCACGAGAAAGTCCCCGTTTTATTTAAAGAACTATTGCCTTAAAATGTGTTTTGTCATCAACTGTTGTTGGTCCAATTTAAAACTGTACATTATAAATAACTTTGAACACTTCAGCCGCAGCGGCGTTGCGTGCTGTACCTCGACACGAATCTTCAGAGGATCAAAGACTACCTCGACAGCCGTTTTACACTTGGGTAAGTTGAAATTGCCCGAATACTGAACAAGGTATCATAGACGGGTTGTGTGAGAGCGCCACCTCCACTAAAAGCTAAAAAACATGGGTTCTGTGACGAGCAAGCGTCTGCTGAAACTGATGAAACGAAGCTCTGGTAATGATTGTGGTTATGGATTCGTGGACGACGGTTTAGGAGGATGTTTTCCCTGCGATTTCTGTAAAATTAAACCTTTGGAAAGAGGTTGTGACAAATGTGGTGAGTGTTTTGCTTTACATGTTTTTAAATCATGAGGTTTGAACTAAATATTACGGGTAAATACAAAATATTCTGTAATACATCTGCAAGGTCCTTCAAATCACGGCGCTGTATGCAGTTGTGGTTCGGGTAGTTCGAAAAAAAGGTGCAGCTAACTATTTAAGGGTAGTTGCAATCTGCTGAGCTTGCCTCTCGCTCCAGCAATCTGGTTGAGTCCGCAACACTTGTAAACACACCTGTAAAAAGCTGTGAGGGATATCCCCAGCTATTTTGAGAGCTGACCTGAATTCCATAAGCTTATCACGGATCACCGGTGTCAAATGCCATGCAGGTCAGTGTATTTTATTGACATTTTGATGACATCAGCACATTTTCACAATCACCTTTGTCATTTCTTGTCTCCACAGAGCCAGGTAGTCTACCATTCATGATCAGCTCTTTCGATACCACGGACAGCGCAAGTGGTTTACTTAATATTCAGACGACAAACGGATCTCCGATATCCGACACGAGGAATGGAATTACTCTTCACACAAGTAAGTATATAAAAAGTCAATGTATACTCTCATGATTTAAGACTGTTTTATTCCGTCGAACTAATAATGGTGCAGCTAGGCTGAGTGTTTCTCAGCTTAACAACTTCGAATTCGTCAGTCAGAATTGTTTCTTCGGGCCAGGAGATGTCACTACGCCGACCTAACCAAGCCGAGCGGACCGACAATACTTACACAAGTGGGAAAAGGCCTAGGGTGCTTCGGTCTGTCGTGCGTCATAACTAAACAATCAACTTTGTTTGTTACATTTTCTCGCTTTTTCTCTTTTTTCAAGAACCCGACTACTCCGCCAACGGGCAGATGTTGCTATTAATTCCTGCAGCTCTAGTGCTAGTGTGTGCAGTGATGTTACTGTGGTACTGGTTTAGAAATCGTGATCAGAAGACAAGACACGATGACATTGAAGAAACTGACGTGAAACGTTTCTTCACCAGTAAGAACAATCTATTGTCGTTCTACTTGTATAACTACTGTATTTCCACGGAGCAAAAGTATTCCTCGTACAAAACTATCAAACTGCAACTGACAGTAACCAGAAAAAATCTTTCGGCGTCATAGCATTATTTCACGTGTCAATCATCAATATGATGATCGTGTTGTTTCACTGTTGTTCTGCCAAAAACATAAAAAAGCTTCAAAATGTACTCGTCACAAGCATCATCATCACCGTCATCATCATCATCATTATCTGTTGTTATTGTTCTTGTTATCGATGATGATGATGACGACGACGACGACGACGACGACGACGACGACGATGATAACAACGATGTTTCAATCGTCTTTTCAGCATGTACTACATTCAAAGATGGAAAATACGAAACTTTCACAAACGAACCATCGGACATCGATTACCAGAATGAAGGTACAGCCGATTTGTCAGACGGGGAGACTGACGAGCACGGAATCCAACAGCCGGGCGATGGAATCCAAACAGACGATGCCCCGAATTCCGCCGACGGCAGTGATACCGTTATTCCCAGTCCATCGTATGAGTGGAACATTCACAGCAAGGTTTCCATGCCTGCGGCGGACAGGGACAACGAGAGAGCATCACTTGTTATCGGCAACGAAAACGCTTCATGAGCATGTCAGACAAAATTTGAATCGAAAGATATTTTTGATCTGTCATCGCAAATCGTGTACATTGACAGACTTCGTGCAGTGGAGCGTCGTCAAGACTGTTTCTTGACAGATCGCACAGAGAACCGAGATCTTTCTCGGCATAAACCCCATCAATTTAATTTACATGTACTCTTATAATCAAGTACATTATCATCAACATCCCGGACAGACATCTGATGTTTTCAGAGGAAATAATGGACAGCCTCACTCCAAACCTAGCACAATAGTTGAAGATTATAACCGAAGTTATGTTTAAATATTCACATGAAAGAACAAGGCAGGGGCTTAGGTTTGTCAAGATCTGTGTTGAGATGAAATTCAGATGATGATACGGAGTCAAGTTCACTCTCATACAGTGAACAGAAAACACTCCATTTCTCTGCTTGAAAAAAATTATTTATATTTTTATTACAATTTTAAAAACACATATCCGAGTAGAAACACGTATCTTTGCAGTATGAATAAAACTAATGCGTATGTATAATTATATTTACGTATGTATGTATGTATGTATGTATGTATGTATGTATGTATGTATGTATGTATGTATGTATGTATGTATGTATGTATGCATGTATGTATGCATGTATGTATGTAACGCATGTATATATATATATATACATATATATACATATACATATATATATATATATATATATATATATATATATATATATATATATATATAGTGACAGACAGGTTGACACAAACAGTAGCAGACAGGAAGAGACAATGTACTTCACAAGACCGTATCTTTATTAGCGTATAATTATTATACATATACGCATGTTGTCTGATTGTGTGCTTTCTAATGATTTACAAAACCATAGACTCTCTCAAGGGTGTGCTGTATGGATGTGCTTAGCTAGTATGTAAGTCTGACGGTTACATAGGCCTACTTGAAATCTCTATGAATGTAACACTAACGTCGTCAACACTTCACTTAAACATATGGAAGGCATTCCCGTTTACCCTTATCAAATCTAACAAAGTATGTTTCTGGTTAACCGTGGTTTAAATGCAATTTCGTTCACAAACAAATATCTTGAGATTTGCAAAAGAAGATAAAAAGTCGCCCATAAATTTGGTGACGTCGCACTTAGTCATTAAGCTACTTTCACTTCGATCAACAAAAGTGGACCTGTTGATATTCAGAGATTGGAATATGCGCAATCACACTCACACAAGCATAAAATATGTTTTATTGCTCAGTGCTCTGAGCTCAATTCTTCACACGTTTACTGGCTAGACAGTGTTTTACTAGGGAAGATTCCCTCAAATCTTCCCAATTCAGCCCTCGCTAAGAAACGCGGACGGACAACTAAAACTTCACTTACGTACAGCGTTAAATACATCACAAACGTACACAATGTGAGAGCACAAACCGTAATGTACTACAGAAGATTATCAGCTGATATGTTGTTCGTAGTACCAAATTTGGCCAAATTTGGCCAAATATAAAATGTGTGTTTCCAGTAACCCGACCTATCTTAGTGAATCCGCTGACCCTAGACATTTTTACACATTTTCCAAAAATTTCGAGTAAAATATATAATTCTTACCTAATTTTACGAGTCTCGGCCAACAAAACAGAAGAACCCTCCAACCCATTTACCATGATTTCCGTAGGCATGTTCCCGGAAATACACAATTCTTTTTTATTGGCCTGAAACTTGTAAGATCTGAAAGACAATGGAAGGGCTCTATTACCTCCTAGGTCAGTCGTGTCAACTTTGAACAGTCGCTTTCAACAATGGCGGAAAAGTGAGTGGGGCAATCATTTACAAGTTAACGTTCATGAAGTCAACTCGCATATTTCCAGAAACATTCGCACAGAGAAAGTCATACGCCGATATTGCGGAGTTACATCTTGGAAACGCGCCATGCAAGTAAGCCATGATTTGCTTCCTGACAACGATAGATCTTCCAAGCAACAGCTGATATGTATCAAACAGCGTTTTCGATTAGTTGGGTCCCCTCAAATGTCCAAGCTGGCCACAGAAAACATGCAAATGCCAGGAGAACTGTTGACTTTGCACAGTCCGTACAAGTGAGCAGCAGTTGATGGCTTCTATTTTGAAACCACGCTGGAAATACAACATCCTTGTCCAAATGGATAAAATGATAGGATGATGAAAAAAGCAAACAATCCTTGTTTTTAAAGATTATAGTATTTTTACATAAGAATAAGATTGCTCGTTCGTGCAGAGAAACGATAAGAACAGGATTGGAACTAATTTGGGAAAATTGGATGAGAGTAATTATTAGGAAAATGTAACGAAATCGAAATTTTTATAGCTGAAATTTTACAAAATCATAGAATAGTGTAAAATTTGAAATATTGTTCTCATCGAACAAAACAACGAAAACACAACGATTATTGCATAACTCTTTCATCGGATTCATTTTCATGAAAAAAAGTTTCATTTTTGTGTAAATGTACCACAGAAATGAGACAAAATGCTTAAAATTTCTCTACTTAACGACTTTTGTGTCAGGGCACTTTTGAAATGCCCCTGACTTTTTGGTGAATTTAAGGCTTCATAAACATTAAATTGAGTCAGGGCACATTTTAAATGACCCTGACTGACTTAACCGTAAATCAATCGAAAAGCTTCATTTTTGTCGAGGGGAAGTGACAAATTGAGATTATTACAAGTGTTTCAGTAATGAAGAAACTACAGACAAACTCTCATATTTTCATTCAAATATGAATATTGTTCAAATGTTTTGAACAATATTGCATTAGATACTATCATGCACCGATTCTTACTCATAACATTTGAACAGCATTGTAAATTTTGAATACAATTTTAAAGATGGTAAGCAAATATGGTGTAATATTAGACAAATTTCGAAAATTCTTGAGAAATGTTGCCAATCCAATTATCCCAATTTAGTTCCAATCGTGTTTAAGAGAGATACTGTATTATAGTACAAAACCCCAGTAACAGAAAGACCATAAAAGCTTGAAAAACTACCTTGGGACTACCATTTATAACGTAATTTTACAGAGGTCACCCTTTTTACCCCTTGTAACTTTGTATTTCGTCCAAGATGGAGATACGAACTGCCAAAATTTGATTATGGGAATATACTGAGTACGGTCGATTTACCACGCGCCTCCTGCAGCAAGCATTATATTTCACGATAGTCATGTTGTGAGGATGGCCGTAATATGTTTGCCCTTGTTTGGATCGGACTGGCTCGATTTTATACGATGCTCGTCAATTTCGGTTTACTTGCATTGCCAATATGAGAGCACGAGTGCTTGCATCGATGCCTGGATAGTTGATCGAAGGCCGAACCTCGGTGGTAGCTAAAAGAATGTATTCTGCAAGCAACTGTCCAAGCAACGCTGCGAGCACCTGTGTAAGAGAGCAACGTCTTATTGAAATCAGAACAACATTACCAAGTCATAATCTACATCATAGTCATAAGCTTAAATTTGCAAACACGATATGACCATGGATGAGTCGTTCCAAAAAAACGAACTAACTACTCAAAATTCGCCAACGGAGGCGCTTTCGAATACGTCATCCACTATAAATGACCCGAACACGGTGTCGTTCGCAAGGTTATTGCGATAACAAACAGATAAACAAACCAGAAAAGTAGATCATTTCGCAATACGTGAACGCACTCAGGTTGAACGAGCGTACGAGTCTGGCTGATTCCTGACGCAGGTGACGACATCGGGGTTATCCCATCTCACTATATTTGTCATGGCTGAAAAACTTGGCCAAACATCAAACAACATTATACCGACGTTGCTCGAATTCAGTCGAGCTTCAGTTTCAAAAAAGTTACCGTACTCAGCAGAGTTGAGTTTTCTTTGTCTCAAAACTTTGCGATATCGACTTTTGAAGTGTTTTGCAGCAGTAAAGGATGGATTCGCATTACCCATGTGGACCTAACGAATTTCCAAATGGAGTGGATGATTGCATCGAGTGCATCACGTGCGCAAAGATATGGATGCTAGGCTGTGAAAAATGTAAGTACTGTCCTTATATCATATGTGTGGTGTAGTGTGTGTGTGTATAGGTGTGTGTGTGTGTGTGTGAGAGAGAGACACACACACAGAAAGACAGAGATGGGAGGGAATGGGTAGGAACTATAGGAAGGATTGGCCGGGTTGAATTGTGAATCTGCCTCCAATAGAATTAACACTTACACTACCCGGGCTAGTATGCAAGGTACAAAATTGAAAAGTTGTAAGGTTTCCTAACTTATTTGAATAACAATTTTTTTCCTTTGTGAGTATCAGCAAAGGTACCAGTAAAATACAAGGGTCTCCGTACTGGTCTTTCATCAGACGAATTCATTTAACATAAAGTTAATTTCAAAATTAAGGGCGATGATAAAAAAGTTTATCAGTTCAGTTTGTTTGCAAGGTTCTAAAATTTACTGAAGAAAAGGGTTTTCTAACAATTCTAAGCGAAACCTGTGAGAAAAGACATTGTCAATAGTTCAGGTCTGGCAGTGAATGCACGTAGCTCGGCTGTAGTAAAAGTGACCACTCACGCTGCGAGAATAAAGATAATGAAATCAAATTCTGTTGATAAAACACATGAAGAGTACGGGCTTGCTTTGTAGATAAACAAGTAAACAAAAAAACAAACAGATAAAAGAAACAGCTGCTTCCGTTACGTGAATTCTAAGGTATAGGTGTTTCCCAATCTATTTGAAGACATGATTGTCTTCACAGATACCAAACTAGTGACGTGAGTCTCCTAACACCTGAATGGACCAGGCTATTTTGTATGTATAGTGGATGCACGTCAACAAAGCATAATTATTGCTCTGTGTACGTGACATCCATTGTCGTACATAGCCAGCCTCTTTACGGCAACAGTTACACGGGTTAGCGTGATCTTTGCTTAGGCTCATGGAGCATAAACAACACTTTGGCTCACGAGAAAGCTTACAGCTGGTTTCTGAACAAAAGGGTTATGTCTTGCTCAACCCACCAACCTCCTTATACTTGGTGCGACAGTTTTGTGCTGAACGTTGAATGGTCTGTCATGTGGGTAAAATAGGCAGGTGGGAATTGGGGGAGCTCCGGAGAGCTGGGTAAAGAACTAAGTAAACTATTTTGATTTTGCAGGTAATTTCCCGACAACCACGCCGAGCGTAGCTGTGTCGGTTGACATTAATAAGGTGGTCACTGAAGGATTATCAACAGAGTTGCCAACCCCTAAAACAGAATGGACTGCAAGTAACGGTATGTGTTTGGCAAACTATCAATCTCAAGGGACGGACCAGTAGATCTTGGGAGGGATGAAATCTCAAGAGACCGGCCAGTAGACCTTGGGAGGGATAAAATCTCAAGGGACGGGCCAGTAGATCTTGGGAGGGATAAAATCTCAAGGGACGGGCCACAAAGATGGGTACTCTTCAAACGATGTAAGATATACCCATCGCTAAACCACAAATATACATGACAAACAACTAGGCGAAAGACTTACTAGAAGCATTCCAGAATGGCAATGCTGTATTACTGATCGATTCCTTTGTTTTTCAGAATCCCTGTATATATGGTTGGTATTACTCTTTAGCCTCATTGCAACGACTGCGTTGACGGTGTTTCTGATCGCCTACATAAGACATTGTAAACGTAATCAGGGCAATGGCAACAACAACTGCCAGTGCGCTGAGGATAAAGTAAACACGTGTGTTAAAACACCTAAAGGTAAGGATATTCCCACCTTGCTTTAGTGAAAGCCTTCGTATCCAGCAACTTCTATTCCGTAAAAATACCAGCAAAAGAATTACAGATGTCTTTGTTTCATGCAAAAACTCAGCGGATCAACTGCATGCATGGCCAGTTTTATGAAATGAAGTCAGCGCCTCGCTCGCTCTGTTGCCAAGGAAACCGTTGGCAGCATCAGTGAACTGGTTCATGTTTTGATGTTTTGTAGGATTTCCGACAATATCGGCTTAACATAAAAATATGACCAAAACACACAATTGAAAAAGAAATAAAAAAAACTAAATAAAAAACTAGAGTTGAAATGTAAATCTTTTGGTTTACTAGCTTCCTGTGTCAAGTTCAACGTCAAAACAAATACCGCGACAGTCTACTTTGAAGAAAACGAGGTTGCGATCAAGATGGACGCCGACGAGAACAAGGAAAATAAGAAAAAGCAGACAGACTTTGTGCGGGGAGAGGGAAATAATGTTGAGAAACCGATGAGTGTTCAGCATTCTCGCCGTGATGAGGAAAGACGCATTTCCCATTCGTACAGAGAGACAGATTATGGAAGATCAGGGCCATGCAAGACAGTGCTGCCAACTAGCTCGTTCCCCTCGAGCCTTTAAAGACAATTTGATTGCACATGACTTTGAACTCATCAGAATCGCACATATCTTACGAGAACGGTGCACTGTGCATGTGTGGGGAAAGTGAACATAATTTTCCCATGGGACAATTTCTCTTACTATGCAAACCTTAGATACATGCATAGGATGAGTTGTAACAAGAGTGAAGGTGTGGATTTTTGTCTTTGTATGCACTAACAGCATAATCATGTATGATTTTATATCGATATGATTATTACCTTAAACACAGTGTTAGTAAAGAATTATAATACAGTAACCTCACCAAAGTCCATTAAAATCGGAAGGAAAATAACCAACGAAAACTGTCTGGTCTCGTTTTTTTATCACCATTTAGAGTAACAGTTTTATCCTCTCAAAACCTCAACGGAAGATAACCATTGGTGAGCATGTCCATTCGTCTAAATTTGAGACTATGTTAAACTTTTGTTTCCTCAAGAAAACTTTGAAAATTTTCGTTTTAAGCGCAAAAATACAAATAAGGCGCCAACGTATCAAATTTTGGATTAGGGTAACAAATTACCCTCAATTTACTGATTTTGACATTTAAAATGGCAGCCATACCTGTGTTCATTTCACCAAAACGGGACAATAAAAACTTCATTTACTTACAGCCTACAAAATAAATCCTGACCAACAGCAGACCAGTGAAGCTCTGTGAAAACCTTACAGTCCGGATGTCTCTTCCCCTGGCAGGCGCATTCTAAATTAGGTCCTACCACCAGGAACTAGTAATGGTGTGAATGGAAGAATACTTGATATATAACATGTAGCCTATACATGTACGTCATACACTTTTATGATTTCATCAACGACAAGGATAAGAGTAAAATTCCGACAGCCAATGGCTTAACGTGTTTCATGTACAGTAACATACATCTTCGCGTAATGCAACAAAATTGTTGATGTAAAACAGACTTTTATTTGTTGATGGCAAATGACGTCATTCACATCTCTTGCTTGAAGTCAACACCATGTCCGAAAATTATCACATTAAGTGGAGACATCCGGTCCAGTCATTGAAGTTGGCAACAAACCAAAGTAAGCAGAAAGGTCGTCAACAAGTCTAAGATGGCAGGTAAGATTCAAGGTGGCGTGATCTTTATTTTGGTCTGTATATGTAATTTTTTGTAATATTTTTAGATGTTGACGTCGTACACTGTAGCTGGAGCTAACTGAGTATATAAAGGCCTTTTTACTAGTAGTCCGTCCATCTAATGGACTATTGAACAAATGCCGTGCACGTGGTTGTTTTAAAGAAGAGATTTTGTGAAACTACTAAGTTACCTGTCCCCGCTACACTTTCTACGCAGCCCACGCCCGCTGTTGTATTGCTACTGTAACACTGTCTTCCGCAGGGTACTCGACCATCACCCTCTACAACCAAACATCAATCGAAGAAGCTCACTCCACAGCGCTATCGTAGTTACTTGGTCATCGAGATGGGAGGATACGACAGCTGCCCACCCGGTGAAGTTTCCGACGGGTTTGGAAAGTGTTACGGTTGTGAAGTTTGTAAGAATGTTCAGTTCAGGAACTGCGAACAATGTAAGCATTGAATCCCTATTATCATTTATAAAGCGATGGTTATTGTGAGTTCAACACTTTGAAGAGCTTTGCGTCACACATAGTTTTAAACCTTAACGTTTCTCAGCAAGACAGAGTTTTCATCAATATTACGGTTGTGAAAATGAGTTATTTAAGATACAGACTATATTGAATAATTGAAAACTATCAAAGGTGACATATTTGGAGCACAGACAAAATAATGTGATGTTCACAAGAACAAGAACAATTTTCAAAAACCAAGGTAGCTACAAACTTAGTAAGTGACATGTCTACCATCATAATAACAGCTCTAAAGTAAGTATTACAACATAAACTAGTTAAGCAGCTGGGATACGGTTGTCATGGACAACCCAATTACATGTTTACAAGCTATATAGGAGAACCCCTCTACCGCCCACACAGTTACAACAAAGACGGTGAAGGGGGTTCCCCTATATGAATACAAGTGCGATCTTATTATCTCAAGTACCGGATATTGCTGTTATCCCTAATGTGTTATGGCATGTATATACAACACGATGATGTCAAGTGTGGAAAGCCCCCACAGCTTTAAATGACCACTGAGCTTACAACGAATTACAAAGAGATATTGTTCTTCCTTCCGTTGGGGGAATTTAACTGATAACCTTTGGACTGTCCTGGGATGGCAGCTGTCAAACACAAAAGAAGACAAGTAATTGTTATGAACCAGTTGAATCGCAGGAGCCATTACACACGTGCATAGGCACTGCAAACTGGCACATAATTTTGCATCGAAAGACGCCTTTATGCACAAACTGGAAAACTCCTCCAAACGAAATACAAAACGTCATAAATTCAGCATACAACAGCATATATACCTGAAACGACGACAATGGTGGAAAATCCCAACCTTGAAGTGGTTATCTGGTTTCAAAACAACAACATTACACAAAGATTAAATCAGTGTCTTAATAACAATGGTACTGTCCTGAGATGGCAGTTGCCACAGACAAACAGAGAGCAAGAAAAGATATATATATATATATATATATATATATATATATATATATATATATATATATATATATATATATATATATACAGAGTTCGCAGTTACGCAAAAAAGTGCGTATTATACGCACTGGAATTTTTTCGTACGCATTTTTCTGGAGGCAATGCGTTTGACTGTACGCAAAATATTGGAGTCCGTTGTTGGCGCTATTTGGTCAACGACGTGTTGTCTTGTCCATTGACTGACCCACCATATTGCAACAGTTATTCTCATGGCTTGAAATTGTAACACGTTGAGCTTAAATTATTTCCCCACAACTTTGCTTTGTTATTTCCGAGATTGCAACCCACCGACAACACGTGGTGTCGCCTGACATTGCAACATTTTGAGCGAATCAGTTTACAAAGGCGATGCCCTAACGCACGCAGCTGCCAATCATCATATTGATGGTTATGCAAATACGAGGCGTGAATGCATTACTCATTTGATCGAACGCACGTTTTCCTAGGGAATGTACCCTGGGGAATGTACCGATCTACTAACTTGCCTCGATAAAGTTTTCAACGCCACCAAATATCCAGATCACGATTTGGATACGGCACATCGCGTTGAAGCTGGCCGGCCGACGGAAGCCCCTCGACTGCGGAGTGACGTCAGTAGGTGTAACGCATACGAGCAAGGTGAATGAGAAATCCGACGATATAGAAGACCGAATGATACAGAAGTTTTTTGGAAAAAGCAGAACTAAAACTTATATCATTTATGTATATTGAAACTTTGAATATGGCGCTGTGACGCAAAAATGACTTAAATACCCACAAGTACCCGGATGACCCGCGGTCGGACGTGATTTGCAAGCAGGGTTTACTCAAATTAAACTGACTTTGCGTGCCAACGGACGTCCCAATTTCTGCGAATCTTGCCGTATTCTGATAAATGAATATGACTTTCGTTTTGACCGAGCAATAAAAATTTTCACTGTGCGAGACGATAGAAACCCCGTTATATTCTAGAGATACCTGTTTGAATTTTCACTTCACATGCAAATAGAAACTTCTCTTTGATATGATTTTCAAGTTTTACGACTGTTAGTTACGGTGTCACCGGTAGTTACAATACAAGAACTACGCGCTTTCACTGCAGTGTATGACGACGTGTGATGTGTTATCACAGTTCACTGTTTTGTGTTTTTTTTCATTCAGACTTGTTTCTCTGTATGATCAAGATTTCTTGATGTTACATTTATTAAAAACATCTCAATTATCGTGAAAAATTATTTCCTGTGTCAACCAAAATTAATTTGCCTCATTTTCGCCCTGGGTTGAATGCGGAAGTGGCGGCTGTTACGCATTCACATGACGACAATACGCATTTTTGCCAACCCTTTGCGTACGTGAAACGCATTGAAAAAAAATTGACCGCGAACACTGTATATATATATATATATATATATATATATATATATATATATATATATATATATATATATATATATATATTACATGCCTCGATGTGAGTGCAAATCAGTGTATTGATTTGAATTCGAACATCCGGGATGTTTGCGGGCTTGTGAACGATGTACTGA
Organism: Ptychodera flava; assembly: GCA_001465055.1. NCBI lineage: Eukaryota > Metazoa > Hemichordata > Enteropneusta > Ptychoderidae > Ptychodera > Ptychodera flava. The sequence goes on along the minus strand of LD350353.1, from coordinate 131,928 downwards.
CCAGTTCCCATGGTTACCCGGTCCAGTGAAGCCTTTCGACGTTTACGACGTCAAAGTAGACGCTTAACGCTAGATGTAAAATATACATGAGCGCACTGCTATTTTGACTTTCGTTACAATCTGTTTGATGCTGGTCTATAATGGTAAAATTGTTTGAAAATGCCCTGCATGTAAATAAATGTTATATAGCATTAACTGTGAAGAGGCATGTAATAAAATGTTATTGCCTGAATACATGGGTTTATGTGCCCTCGCAGCAGGAGACAATTTGCCCTCCTGACGTCGGGCAAATTGTCACCTGCTCTCGGGCACATAAACCCATATATTCAGGCAATAATATATATATATATATATATATATATATATATATATATATATATATATATATACCACTCATATCTCAAAATAATGAAGTCATAGATACGTTAACATCATTCGTTTTTTTAAACTTTAACGCCGACAGGCATATTCACAACTGCGGACGGCTCACTGCAAACTCCAACAACATCACCGACAACATCACCAACAGCATTACTCACTGACCTCACATCAGTAGCTAGTGAGTTATTATCTTCCATACCGTAAGATATGGTGGAGGCAAATTTCAATGAGAGTCACATATTTCACAGCAGTTATACACGCTGCTTAACAAAGGTTAAATAGCTTGCATACTTTTAAGAGTATCGTTTATATGATATTTCGCAAGTTTGATTTAAGAACTACCTGTGACTTAAGTGTTACGTCCAAGATGTAGTGATTGGTGCAATATTAACAACGTCTAAGAGGGCAAGATGGTCTTTTGCACGTGAAGAAGTTCCCGCAGTATTCTACCATTGATGATACTCTGGTTCGCTCAAATGACACTTTCAAACAAAATGATGATAACATTATGAGGGAATGCTGTAATTCCCGATTAAAATGAACATTTCATAATTTCCGTGACCGATCCAAAGGATTTCTCAAAGCCCCTGTTGCATATCACGAATCTTTCTAATTTGTAATCTGGTCAACACCTTTGCTTATTCTGCTACTTTCTAGGTATTTCTCCCGCTTACCAATCGGCTATCGTGGCCGCTTTGCTTGTTCTGCTAGTTATCTTACTAGTGATATTTTTAAACCGCAAACGGCTTTGTTGGAGCCATCGGAAGACAAGAGACAACCACACTAACGGATCAGTAGACGGTGGAGTGAACGAGGCACTTTGCCAAAGTAAGTATACATCCATATTCTACGTTATGAATTTGAATTTGTAGCCTAGATAAATAATCGACGGAGAAAACATCTTCTGGCGTTGACGAACGTTAACACTCACAACTACGGAGGGACCACAACAGACTCTAACAATTAACATTACCGACAACATCACCAACAATATCTCTCTCGGACCTCGCAACAACAGCTGCAGCCAGTAAGTTGTTGTAATACCTATACTTTGTCTTCTGTGTGTAAGTTTCTTTGTCCTTGACCCTTGTGAAAAGAGGCGTATACCTATCAATGTTATCGAGTTGAGATAAAGTTGTTTATAACAACAACAACAAAAACAACAAAAACAATAATAATAATAATAATAATAATGATAATAATAATAACTATAATAAAAATTAATTATTAATTATTATTATTATACGAAAGTAAAAAAATAATAAAAGACCGGAGGTGAAGGGGATTGTATTTCACCCTCTATCTATAGTCCGGAATTAGCCGTTGGAGGAAGCATCGTGCCCAATACGGACTCTGCTCACCAAACTATACCGAAATGGTATATAACATGTCTTACCCAAATTTGTTTCACTATGTCTCGAGAGATCAATTTTTCTTTTCGAAACTACTTCATACTGTATCCTAAATGAAATATAAGTTATTGCCTCAAATGGACATGAAGAAAACAGCACCTGAATCAAAGTCTAGAGTAGGCCAAACCATGGAGACACTGAAAATCAATCTTATTCTGATATTTTACTATTTCAGCTTGCGTGGCATTTGATGGTCCGACCAACAAAGTTCACGTGCAGCCACCAAAACAGGATGACACGTCCATCAGAATGGATGTACTTGACCAGAAACCAATAATTTGTCAGGACACTGAGCCGCACGATAGTTTGGAGCAAAATGGACTTCAAATTACCGAGGAGTTGTCTACTCGTCGGACAGACGAAGGTTCTACTCATCACATCGAGATAGTACAGTGCCGTCCCGAAGTACAAGATAACCCGACATTAGCTGAACTTTGAATCAAACATGAATGAAACAAAAAGTTTTCCAACTTTTCAGATCTTGATTTGCGATGAAAATTATTCAGAATAACAGAGGCCAAGTGGCAGTTAAATTGCAGAAATAACAGCCTTTATTTTCAAGTTGGCTACAGTTACATAACATTGATTTAAGTGCATTTACAAGTTAATGACTCTTTGAAAACGTATGACGCAGCATATATCATAATACCGGAAAAGATTACTTTACTGATCTTGTTGTTCACAGTATGGACAAAGAGTTTTACGTTGCATAATTCATTAATTCATTAACTTTAGGAGGGAAAAATGTGAGTTTTAAATTGCACAGAATGCTATGCTGATACAGCTGTGATCCCCTCAGAATATTCATGGTAAATGTTTTGTGTACTAGTATGACGTGATTTGTCTGATGGAAATACCCACCCTGCTTAATACAATATCATTGTACTCGTTAATAGGTAACAATAGGATGTTTTAAACATTTCTATTTTCAGTCCTATTGTTTGTCTATTACAAATTTCCCCTAGATTGTATAATTAGAAAGTTGCTTCCAAACATTCGACCCCTGGAATAGAAGAAAGGCAAACTTCAGTGTTAACATTCCAGTCAGTGGAGTCAAGTCGAAGCATCTGTCAAGACGTCGATAAAGTACAGTGTCGAAAGTTTGCTATTTTGACGATAAATCCATTGTCGATTTCTGGAAGATGTATTGTCCAGACGGTATGGTTCCAGACAACCAAGGTGGATGTTTTCCATGCAGTTTCTGCCAGACTCACCCGAAAGAACATGGATGTGAGAAATGTGCACAAGGTAAGCTTTGGGATTTTGTCTCGAGCGCTTAGTTTACAATTCTATTAAACTTTACAATACTGTACTAAAACAATCTTTGAGTTGTATGACAATACAAGAATTTCTGCCCTAGATCTCGATTTAAATTGCGTCGGAGGCAAATCTGCAACGTGTAACACGGTACACAATTCAACAGAAGCACAATTGAGTGCTTCCGATAAAAAGAAGGTAGGTAAAAGCTATTGCACAATCGAAACAACATATATCATAACGCTTCGCTTGGGAAATCCCCATGTACATGAGTAATAGCTACGTGCACTGTTCTGTTGTTAAGGTTAGTGTGAATCTGGGTGATCAAAGGTCACTGTTCTAATCGTCGGGAAATATTGTTTTCATGCAGGTCAACTAACGACAGTCATCAGCCGAATCAGCACCGAGAGGACATTTTCCCTGCCTTCTGGTACTTTATATACGATCACTTCAGAACCTCAAGGTAAGACTCTCGCTCTTTTTTGATGAGTCTATTTAGAAAACCATAGACTCTCGAGATTCTGAAAACAGACCACCGCAAAGTATTTAAAGCCTCACTCATCTTGCGATAGCGCCCTCACCGTCAAAGACAGCAGTTCAATTATGCACGCTACAAACTCAAGCTGGAACTCGCTGAGCATAGGAACCAACATGAGATTGTTTGGTGAACATACACACTTTCCCCTTCCATCCCCGTTACATTCGAAAATCCAACTGCTAAGCATTGTGTGTCTTTCCTTGGGTGTTCATCATGATAAGAACATTGATCAGAGTTGCCCTTCATTGAAGTCGATCCTGTTTTCACTGAGTTAATTTTTGCCTGCCACTCTGGATACTCTCTGTCTCTTGTTGTCATGCTTTTTGTATCTGTTAGATACCGTGTATCACTCAAACTGAACAATAATCTTCAAAGTTTATATTTTTAAGTATATATGGAAAGAGCTGAAATGAACGTAATGAACCTGTACAATTGTACATTTTCAACATCAAAATTTCTAACCTTGATGTTGTTAAAATGTATACATTTCCTCTGTCGAGATTATCTTCCCGAAATTAGTCGTCTGTATGTTCTGCAGATCAAGATCATGTACAAAAACATAGAAACGTGATTTCGGTAACACTGCCCCTGTTTATGGATCAATCTCCCACTTTAAGTCTCTCTATCAGCCTGCCAATGTTTAAATGGGATCTTAAAACATACAGTGTTTTAAAATCAGCTTTTTATTGACGATTTCCGCAACTTTAAATAACATTTTTACACACTTTATGTATGTACAGCCTCTGATGAAGGTCGTCCGCGTACGTCCGAAACGTTAGGAAGAATAAACATCTATTGTATAGTAGCAGATGGGTCTTGTCAACTATTTTTCACATCTCACACTTTCTTGTTTTCTTGTTTGCTTGTTTGTTTTCTTGAAACTAATAACACTTGCAAATTTCATCGAGACGGTTTGTTTTTCTATAACATCTATTGTAATATCTCCGATCACACCACTCATGTTTAAGAAGCTATGTAAACAATTAAATTTCGAAAACACTATTATTGAAAATATGATTGTTATATCATTCCTTACTTGATAATTATTATCTCTTCTAGTCGATGAATCGATGCCTATCGTCCTAGTCACAATTATAGCTATTTCTGTCTGCCTGTTGGTGCTGATATTGGTGTATTATGTCCTGTTCAAACGCCGTCGTAGGAATGCAAAGGCCAACGGAGATGAAGAAGCGCCGGCGCAAAGTGAGTGAAGACTTCGTTAACGTTGTTGGTGCTGTGTGTCAGAAAAAGTGCAGCTGCAACTCACGTATTTTTAATGCGACATGCAAGATTAAAGTAACATCTTTATCAAAGTACGAATGCTCAAAGAATAAAAATAAAATAAAATAAAATAATATAGAATAAAGTAAAATAAAATAACCAAAGATAAATAAAAATAATTACTACCAGGATGATATTTTGTTGTATTTTAATTGTTTTCATTAAGCCTTTCTTTAAATACCTTAACCTTTCCATTTTTCACTCCTGTTTTCAGACACCATTGTTAAGATTGTCGGCAGTGGATTAAAGACGTACACTTCCTTAAAAACAAAACCGTCACAAGACCGTCCACAGTCTTTATTGGTATTGGCGAAACAGAGCAGCAGGCCCGAAAATCCTGAGCCAAAAATACCAGCGAACCAGCCACGAGAGGAGCCAGAGCGGCAACCGCTGAGAAAGCCAAATGACCAAGCAAGTGATGACGATGGAACTGTCAACGGTAATTTGACTGGCTCTTGCCATACCACCCAACACATGCGCACTGCAGCTGGGAACACCCGTGACGACCGTGTCGCTGTGCAGCCTGCCAACAATGACCAAAACAGAACAGAAACTGTGATTTCATAAATTTGAAAGTCCCATGGTATGGTATGGCTACTCACCACCGCAGGACTTAGTCAATGTAGACCAATGACTGTTGTACAAGCAGTAACAATGTAGCAGAGTAGAAATTAACTTTTCTAAAAACTCAAACAACTTTTATTAGCAAACAACTATTTTTATACTCACACCACTGGCAGATATCAAGAGCGTTACATTAAACGCTTCCAAAACGCAAAGAAGATGAGCACCGTGTTCGTACATGTCTGTAATTTTTGTACCCAAATCTTACGTAGACAAGGTACGTACTACAAGCTCGATGATGCTTTAGCGTTGTTGTCATTTGTTTTGTAGACGATGTTTTAGTTTTCGGTGAGGGGCAATGCATGGTGTTGAGGGTTTTTGTAAGAACTGCTTATCTGAATTCTTATACCTTTTAACATTTCTTATCTACATTTATTATCTCTCTTTATCGTATTAATAGCACAAATGCGCTCCGAAAAATCAAAACCAACTAAAACATATCCGCAAAACTTTGCTAAGAGAAGATAGCTTTTGAGCATATTCGTATTTACCTAAGTTACTGTATCGGTACTGTTTATTTGATTTTGCATGAGTAATTAAGATATGCATATTTATTACATATTTCTGTGATTTTTTTTGTATTTTGGAAGCCGATTTGATATTAGAAATTAAATAAGACGTTGTCACAAAAGTAAAGGTCATATTTTAGACATTGCGTAACGCGACCTCCTGACTCAACATGCCAAAGTCATGAAATTTGCACACGTGATTGCTTGAGGGCAGTATCATGTTTGTCCATCGCCAAAAATACCCTATGGTGCAATATCATAATCACATCTTAGGTTATATTCGACGATCGCTCGTCATTCTTATGTTACACGGTCGTGACGCCGGTACGGGAGTTCCAGCAGCACAGGAAATATCAAACTTGACGGTTATTGCATTGACTTTTAAACGCGCCAAGAAAGTCAAATGTAATTATTAGGTTTTGATTGCCCTTTCCAATGAAATTCGAAAAGTTTGATTCCTGAAAAGATAGTTACGCCCTTAGAAATCAATGGCAACTTATTGTAAGCTGACCATCGAATCATTTTATTTGTATTTCATATCTCTAAAAAATAAATTAGAACCGTCAATTTAAATTGTTTGACACCCATCGGTTTAACAACGGGGGGGTCGAGAGGGGAGTAGGGCAAGGCACATTACCTCCGATTCCGAGAGATCCGAATCACCTTGATGAAGTTGGGAAGTCATGCTCCTGTGTTGAGGGAAATACCGAGTTCTTATGTCATAAGGAGTCAGTCAAAGGACGTGCCAATGCCGCAAAAACTGTCCCGTCGAGGATATAAATTTCCGACGGGATATGTCAACCCGGTATGTCAACGGCCGACCTGGTCAGAAGTGTTTCTACGGACAAGGAGATTTTACTACCCCTAAATATCTGAAAATCTAACTTTATTTGACAATTTATCGGTTCTTCGCCACTGGACAGCTGTTTATTAATTCCTGCAGTTCTGATGTCATTTTGTGCAGTGATAACAGTGTGGCATTTGTTTAGAAATCGTGATCACAAGAAAATGCACCATGACATTGAAGAAACCGACGTGAAACTTATCAGTCTTCACCGGTAAGAACAATCTATATTCTTTCGACTTTTATGACTTCCGTAATTTTACGAAACAAAAACATTCCTTGTACAAAATTATCAAACTCCGACTGTGATGGTAACCTTGGAAACAAAACTTTCGGTATCATATAGCATTAATGTTGTTCCACGTGTCTGTCATCAATATGATGGTCGTGCTGTTACACGGGTGGACTCAGTCAGTGTGAAATTTTCTGATATCAGTTGTGTCAAAATGTGAAAAAGCTTCAAAATTGTACCCGTTTAATACAGATGAAAAAATACAGTGAACCCAAGTATCATCATCATCATCGTCGTCGTCGTCGTCGTCGTCGTCGTTGTCGTCGTCGTCGTCGTTGTCGTCGTCGTCGTCGTCGATATCACCATCGGCATTTTGGCGTTGTTTTTGTTGTTCTTGTCAATGGTGATGATGAAGAGACGACCACGACGATGGTTGATGACATTAAAAATGATAATAATGACAACGATGTTTCAATTATCTTTTCAGCATGTACGACGTTCAACGCTGAAAAGTACGAAACTTTCACAAATGAACCGTCGGACATCATACGAGAATGAAGGTACACCCGATTTTCGAAAATTCGTGCCCCAGCCCACGCATGACTTGAATGCAATGTCGTCAATGTTACACTGACATCAGACCGTAATCTTACTATGAAATAAACAAATAAGCAATCTGCTTGCTATTTCGCAATACATTCAATGTACACAGGTTTAACGGTGTTATGCGTTATGCTAGATGCAAATGGCCTATGCTCGGGGTTGTCCCGTCTCACTATACGGCTAGTTTTCAATCGGATTCGAACTCACAACATTCAGCATCCAGTCGCCTAGCGGATAAACTTGTGACAAACACAAACCACATCATACTAAAGACACTACGGGATATCTTCGAGGACCAGTGTCAATCAAGTGATTGCCATACGCAAGTATCAATCGACTCTGCATATTCCAAGTTGACTTTTTTCGGTCTTCAAATCTTACAGCATCGACTTGAACAATTTTGTAACGTTTCGCATGATGAATTCACATTATCCTTGCGAACCGAACGAATTTTCGAATGGACTCGATGACTGCATTCCGTGTGACGCTTGCTCTGTGCTGTGGGTACCGGGTACTGGGCTGTGAAAAATGTGAGTACGTAAATACATCGGGAGAGAGAGAGAGAGAGAGAGAGAGAGAGAGAGAGAGAGAATTTTTAATGTAATATGATTGCAAAACCATCGCGAAAATGAATAAATGAATTAAATGGTCATGACCATTAATTCATTTTCGCATCAAACAAAATTTTGACTTTGTCCCTTTAAATAAGTACGTCACTCTGCATTAACCGGTGTAACCATATGCAAAGGGGCAATTTCCAGTGTTTTGTAGGACGTGCGCACTCTCAACGCAATTTCTCGTTACCCCTATACCCACCGTAAAAATCAATCAACCCTCAAGATAAACACACGAAGGGCGGATTTTATAAGAAATGAGCGAAACAATAATAAAAATGATGCTGCAGTGTTGATAGCCAAGGAATGAGTAATGGGTGCTTTCCTGTCTATTTTAAGAAGTGATATTCTTCGCACGTAACAAAGGTCAGGCTTGCTCGTAAACATTGGAGTAACTTCGCATAATGATAAAAACCGGGGCAAAGTCGCGCTACGCAAAGGCATGCAAAACATCCACTGTATGGCAAGAGGCGTGTAAATCATTTTCATTCACAGAGTAGCACGTCGGAAGCGTTATATCGTGGACGAAAACGGCAATTCTCGGAGTGGAGATAAATTTCAGACAGAGCGGAGAATATGTAGTTTTCGTCCACTGTATTATACTGTATTGTTTGATTACTTGTTTTTTATGTTGACCGCCCAAGTGAAATTATCAGTGCCTGACAACATAGATCATCAGTACAGGTGCCATAATTCGTTTAACCTATCAACCTTTATGCTCTGGCTGCGATACTATGACGGAACGACTCAGTGTTTATGAATGTAAAGGTGACTACGGAGTTGAGTGAAAATTGAGATGAGTATTTTTGATGTTGCAGGTAATTTCCCGACTTCCTCTCCAAGCGTAGCTGTTTCAACAAACATCTTCGGTAAATTGTTCACCGACGAATTTTCAACAGACTTGCCGACCAGTAATATAGAATGGACGACAAATAGCGGTATGTGTCCGTACTTAAAGGTACAGAGCACGTCTCGAAAATGAAGGACTTAACTTTTGCTCACGCAAATTTACAAGCATTCTCTTTCAAAATCAAGAACAAAATTTTGAATTCACAGTGCAAATTTTGGCACTAGAAAAATAAATTATCAGATATAATTACCGATATTTGAAATTCGAGATGGTCGCAATCCCTGTGTTACCTCTATGGCGGGGAACTAAAATGGAGCTATAAAATGAGCCCCTAAGGTGATAGGCCAAAAGAATACTGTAAAAGATTGAGAGTCCAAGTATCTGTCCCCGAGGCGCATTCTCACATTGTACCCATAGGAACAGTGGCTGGTACGTTTCCTTCATTGGAAGAGTCGCGTTCATTTAGGGCCCTACCTAGTGATACAAATTTGGTGTCAGAGTGAAATGAGCGATAACCAGTCGTCATAGTATCTATCGCCCCCTTTCATTCAAGACACATATAGTGGGAAGAACAGTATTGGTAACAATAAAAAGTCGAACAAAAGAATTAACACAGAATGAACAATATTTCACTTTGAGATCAAAACATAACATACAATAACAGTCATCACTTGACTGTTTCCAGAACCCGTACAGTTATGGATGGGAATATTGTTAGGCGCCATTGCAGTGACTGTGGTAATTTTGTGCTGTATAGCCTACATGAAATACTCAACACGTAATAAGCCCCATGGAAACAACAACTGTGTCGGAGGCGAAGAAACCACCTGCGTTAGAAAGCCCAGAGGTAGGTACAGTCGTATTATATCCTAACCATGCTGAAACTAAAACTGTCCAAAACAGTTATCTGACTTGCTGACTTGCGCGCCCCGCTAAATTTAGTAAAGATACCTTCCTCTGAGTCATCAAAGACATTCACAAGTCCTCGTTCACTGTAAAAACTCAGCGAATCCAATAAAAGCCTGGATGGGGCGTTAGTGCCTGGTATGCTCTGTTGCCAAGGAAATGGTTGACATCATCGAGACTGATATCCATTTTGATATTTTGTGGTGTTTCCAATTGTGATTCACTTCAAGAAGTTTATATCGAAATTTGTCAAAAAAAAACAAATAAATAAATAAAAAGATTAATTAATTAATAAAAGCAAATCAACGCACCTGAGATGACATGTGAGGTCTTTGTTATTGATTTCATCAATAGCCTCCTGTGTTAAGTTCAACGCCAGAGCAAATACTGCAACAATGTACTTCGAAGAAAACGAGGCTGCAATCGATATTGACGCCAAAGAATGCAGAAGTCAGGAAAACAAGAAAAAGAAGACAGAATTTGGGCAGGGAGCCGGACAAAATGTTGAGAAGCTGAGCGATGTTCAGAATTCCAGCCGTGAGGGAAAAAGGGAGGTCGACTACCCGCACAGGGAGACAGATTATGGAAGATCGAGACCGTCAAAGAAAGTTTTGTCTGGGATGTAACTGAGTATTTGTCGGTGTCAAAGAAAGCAAATGACCTTGAACTTTATATATATATATATATATATATATATATATATATATAGTGAATAACAATACACACAAAGATAGTTTAAACATTACAATTTGCTGGTATTGTATCAAAAAGAATTACTCAATCTGTATTTAATGCTCTGAAAGAATATATTGCTTCACTCAGGCTATACTTTACCATTTTGAGTCATCATGCATCTCCAAAGTTCCGGTAGACAGATTGGTTTACAGGAAGTGGGACCCTTTACGGTCGCGGCTGGGTGATCCTAATGCTGCGCCACCGGATAACAGTTAAGAGTGACTGCGCTGGTGTATTTTGTACATGTTTATGCTAAGTGGATTCAAAAAATCAACAAGATTGTGGAAGAGATGTTAAGTGAACATTTATGTTCAAATTGATTGCCTTTCGGACTGACTGAAAAAAGGTGGGAAACAAAACGTCGAAAATGTCATAAATTTTTCAAAAGCTCTCATTACGCACTAGGCACTTGGTGAAGTTGGCTTATTCCGTCAATGAGACTAGGCAAGATGCCGTGTATTGCTCCGTCAAACTTATGTGTAAAGAATAAATATTGCAAGTTACGTGCCCACGTTTAGTTAGTGTGATATTTACTTGTATATCTCATCTACGATATCATATTAATTTAAAGTAGTTGACGTCGAGTTGAAAACGACTCGTCACAGTTAAATTGCCTGCACACAACTTTAAAATGAAACACTTTTCAGCTAACGACCACTGAACGTACGTTTTTCTTCAATAATAGCTGTGCAGAAAAGAGTTGTGTCATTTTCTAACAGCAACGAATCTACCGAAAGGTCTGTTTGAGAAATAGTCTCAAGGCTACCGCGCCACTTCAATATACATGTACCTTAGATTTTAGTAGAGATGGGGGACAACACGTACAGCGACTGCGGACCGGAGGAAGTTTCTGATGGGTTTGGAAAATGTTATCACTGTCGAGTATGCTTGGATATTGAACTTAAGGAGTGCATCAAGTGTAAGCATGGAGTTTGTTTATATATCTTAAACACTATCACAGCATCACTTTAAAGGCACATGGTAACAAGTTTGAAATTTTAATGCATACACAGAGTGCTTGTATATTTTATAATCTATGACATTAAACATATTCGGTTGAAACTCATGAGCATGGCGTTATCGCTTTGTTTGTGACGCACGCGTTCGTCCACTCGTGTCTCTTATCTCTATTGCCGGATGTAACCACTTCAGTAATCCTCTATAAACCAATGAATCAATGAGTGATAATAGATATCAAGGAGGGAATAACCCTTATAATAATAGATTTGACATAACACCTACTCAAGGACAAGCTTATTGTTAGGGATTTGTTCTCATCTGACCTTCACTGATTTCATGTTTAAAACCAGTACATTACAAAATAGACAGTATAAATTGCATGATCTGGACAATGGAAGCGATCCGCGACTGCTCAGATGTTCGAGTAATTCAACTGCGCATGCGCATTTTACGCTACGAAAGTTGGTATCAAAAGAACCGATGATTCCGTATGTTACCAGTTTTAAGTCATTTCTAACTTGCAAGCATAGACAGTAGAAACGATGTAAAGGCATGAGCAGATTCTCTATAGAGTGTAGATGGGTTTCTGTAAAAGTTGACCAATAGGCTGTTGATCCACGTTATAAATAACATGTCACTCTTGCAAGTTCATAATAATAAAGCTACAGGCATGATAGTATGCTTTCACATAGGTGTCTTAACGACTACAGTCGACCCTAAGACGCGACCGATACAACCTCTTAGACTTACGACGGCAACAGGTAAGTTGTTAAATGTCAAATTAAGGCGAAATGCGCCTCGGGGACATCAGACATTTGTTCTTTTCTTACCCATCATCGTGACTTGTGCATGGGTGCTCATTTGAAGCACATGGAGTAAGAAATATTTTCGCCGTCATAGTTTTTCGAAAATAGAATTTCCCCCCATGACCTAGAGTTGATGGCGACCATTTTGATTTTCAAATGTCGGTAAACTTGCACGGTGACCTCTGATTTTTATACTTGATGAGGGAATGGTTGAGTTTCACTGAGAAAAGTTTGAGCAACGTGTCGGAACGTTCTCTTTACAAATTTGAAGTTTGAATAGACTCTTCGCCTGCCCCTATACAAACTATCTATTTATCTATTTATCTATCTATCTATCTATCTATCTATCTATCTATCTATCTATCTATCTATCTATCTATCTATCTATCTATCTATCTATCTATCTATCTATCTTTGTAGATAGATAGATTAACACGTGATCCAAAATTTTGTCCTAAACCTTTTTTGAATAGTTTTTAAAAAAATTAAGCTAGGTATCTCATCAATTTATCTGTATCTCGGCGCAGTCGTCGTCACAATTCTGGCCTTGATTTTGCTATTAGCCCTTTTCTGCCGTAAGAAAGACCTGCCGGCGACGTTGCACCGGGAATCCACAGTGTGCAGACGACAGTGCCGGTAAACATGTAACGGGATTGAGGGAAGATGCAAAGGTCAACTTGAAGGAACTTTGCCCAAGTAAGGGTGATAAGTTTTTCGTTCGATGCGATTAATGCTCGATTGCCTGGGTTGTAACGCACTGAAGTAAATTGGCCAATGCCAACACTGGTAACGATAAAATGTCAAAAGTGAGCTTTACTTTGCAATACCCAACACATTGGCATAAAAACTGATCAAACTGTATGAACCATCCCTATATATTCATGCTCTGTTCTGCTTTGTAAAATATATCTGTTCCACATTCTTGTACATTTCCAAGACGTTTAGCTCAGAACTTGCTGTCATCCACTGACCACAAAGACCGTTGCTTTCGAAGAAACGAAGCAAAGCATTTTAAATCTATTCAACCTGTGAAGGGAACGGAGCGTTTAAAATTGAACTTTCCGAGCACGCTTTTGTTTCAGGTTTTGTGAAGTTTGATTGTCACCTGAATCGCGTGTATGTGGAGTTACATCTTCGTGAGGTGGTGATTGATGTGGGCGCACTTAAGGACAGCTGTCAGAAGGAGAAGGGTCAGATCATTTGTCATGACACAGAACCAAATGGAAACGAGAAGCGGATGGGGATAAAGAATCGGGATCTCGCGAGAAAGCGAGCGAATACGCACTACCTGTCGCTGAGGCAGAGAACGGGAGTGCAGCCCTCTCTAGTAGCCAGGCGCTCTAGCCACACTCAGAAATAACTTGGCAGTGCTTCCATTTGCTTCACACCAGACGTTGCTAACTCATGACATTTATCAACCCCTGAAACGTCATCGCGAAAATTTGATAATAAATGACGAACGCCCCCTGGTTGTACTGTGATTCTCATTTAAAGTATAAGTTTATTGCTGTGAACAAAACTGACTAAAGGGGACACAGTAAAACGGACCAATAAAACCGATAAATATTGCCGTGAGAATTCCGGCAACCAGTCATGGTATCGTGTAGCTATCACTAGAACGATGAAATGATGTCTTTTGATCCGATACAAATTGACCACGCACTAGTATATAATCTGTACAAAAGACATTCACCGTTTGTAGGGACGTATAGTGCCTACCTGTTGCTGGAAATACCCTGTCTAAATCTGGAAGCTGTATCAGCCGTCTTGAGTTCAAAAAAGGCCTTACAATAGACTGTTGTTCTACACTGGATTACATCATGAACTGTATTGTAATACATCGTCATTGTATTTTCCCGACAATTAACCGGCATCCGGTTCAAAACTTCAAGGTTTCTTAAAACTTTTTGCCTATACATCGCCGCTCAAAATCGGGTGCTGTCAAACCACTATACGCAGCGGGAAAGATTGTGTCGCGAAGCAAAAACTTAAAGGATAACTTACAAGATCATCCGTCGAAAACGGACCTACATTTACTAGTATACCACGAGGATGTCACAGTACGACTGTCCTGAAGGTACGGTGGCTCATAACCAAGGTGGCTGTTTTCCTTGTGTTTACTGCCTCAGCAAACCAACAGAGCGTGGGTGCGAGAAGTGTGCAGGTAAGACCAACCTATGTGGTCGACCGCAGTTGAGATTAGTTACGTACTTCTATGCCATGTTTACATGTTATTACGAATACAGCAACTAAGGCGCTAAGGCGGCATTATATATATATATATATATATATATATATATATATATATATATATATATATATATATATATATATATATATATATATATATATATATTCTGAGATGGACATTTTCTGCAAGCGTAACGCCCGAATATTACTATTCATTACCATTCATTCAGTAGTACGAAACACTGCTATTGTTAGAGACGTAGGGAAATACCCGTAGTGATATGTTGCAGCTATAAATTGATACAAACAAAACATCGACGTGCCACCTCAGACAAGTCATTGTTGTGTGAACTCTGTACTATTGTCTGTATCGCCAAACAATAGTGCTGTTTACACAATGTTGCCTTGTTCTGTCGGGACAAAGGTCACAAAACAAACAGTTCATGCATATCTGTTATATTTAATTTCTTCACAGCGTTTATCTACACTACAGAAAACCGGATTTTTACCCCAACTTCCATTCCCATCAACAATCTAGGAACGGCTGAATCATACCAAGTTTTGTCATATTCGACTGTTGGGACACCAATAAGTAAGTCGAATCAGGTCAAACAAAGTACCAAAATACACGAGCGCCCCCAACGCCAGCAATAACTGAGCAGTCTCTCTCTCTCTCTCTCTCTCTCTCTCTCTCTCTCTCTCAATAGATAGATAGATAGATAGATAGATAGATAGATAGATAGATAGATAGATAGAGATAGAGATAGATAGATAGATAGATAGATAGATAGATAGATAGATAGATAGATAGATATAGATAGATGGTAAGATGGATAGAAAGGTAGAAAGATAGCTAATACGCTATCTCATCTATCTGTCTATCTATCTATCTATCTATCTATCTATCTATCTATCTATCTATCTGTCTGTCTGTCTGTCTGTCTGTCTTTTCGCCCGAAAGTCAATTTAATCATTATCCCTTTTTTTAAATAATACGTGAACATCTTTTCACAACCGCTGTTTTTGTTACGTGGTCTCAAAGTGAACTTTTGAAAACACTATAAACAAGGCAGTATTGCTGAAGGCAATGAGTACGTGGGCCGTGATAGAGTAATTTTGAGGACAATATATACTACTATTCAAATATGGTCTTGAATTTCCCCCTGTCAATTAGGCATTTGATTAACTGGTTATTAAACGAAGCAATGGCATGACAACGGCAAAATATGTCTAGCAACTTTTGTGGAGTTTGAGGCAGGGGTTCTTTATTTATAGTGGAAATTGCTTAAACTCCTTAAATATTCAAATTACAGCAAATTTCTTTTGTTCTCGATGGTAGATGTTGTCTAATATTTAGATGGGCATATTTAGATTTCTACCCAGTAGTTATCCCTATATACCAAAAATCGGACATCCAGCTCTATTGGCTTGCTCAGAATTAGATATGCGCATAATTAATGACGTACAATATGTGGTGTCATAAGGTGTCCCATCATACCAAATATGAAGGGTGTAGCACTTGTGGTTACTGAGTTGTGGACAAATATATATATCTGAGGTCAAAGGTCATTGAGGTCACGTGACATTTTGTCAAAATAATTGTATTGCTAAGTTATTCCTATGTACCAAAAATCAGACCTCTAGCTCTATTGGCTCGCTCAAAATTAGATATGCGCATAATTAATGACGTACAATATGTGGTATCATAAGGTGTCCTATCATACCAAATATGAAGGGTGTAGCACTTGTGGTTACTGACTTATGGACAATAATGTATATTTGAGGTCAAAGGTCACCAAGGTCACATGAT
>LD350353.1:79686-103711 GCA_001465055.1 Ptychodera flava | reverse complement strand
CCTCGAAGAGCATTCTTCTTCAAATATAATCTACCGCCGCTGGGACTTACCTGCTCCTGATTTTCAAACAGCACAATGTAGTACAATAAATTCTGATAAGGTCGAGTATCTAGAATTTCTAATGTTTTTACTAGATTCGGATTCCGTGGGTCGATTGGGAGAGAGTTACGTGCAACGATCAAAATGAGGACAAGTAAATATTGTAAAGCAACGCCCAAACACGCTGACCACGATCCTGTTTGAATCAACCATTGATAAGTTCATGGAGTACAAAGGTCAGTTGAGCACTTAGTGTATAAGATGGGAATTCCCCAGTGGCTGTCAACAACTTCCCAATTTTACTGATGATGTCATACGAGGGCGATACTGTGTAGACTTTCAGCCAACAAGTACAACACTGTCAACCAATTCCCCATTCTGCGATGCACTGGATATTTGTGTGTCCTCAAGATGAAGTGCAGATGTCACACTAAACTAAGTGTGCCGAAATCTGGCGACACGCCGCCCACTCACGTACGTTGACTCTCATAGGGGTGACCACAAAGGGCCGAGGACCGAGAGAACTACTTCCGGATGTTCTATAAATAACTTATGACGCATGACGTCATGATCACACTGACCACTTTAGTAACCCGTCAGGTCTATTTTCACTTTAGCTGTTATACGGGACACAACAGGTCTTAAAGATCTTCGACTTTTTCTCATTTTATTCATCGCTCTTTTGTCAAGTTCACTATGAACTTGAAGAGGAATATCGATTGTCAACCCAATTATTTCCCGGACGGTTTGGGTGGTTGTCAGTCCTGTGAGATTTGCCTGCTACTCTCCACACCACCCCGAGGTTGCGAAACATGCGGTAAGCGATCTTATTTTAATATCAGTTGTTGAGAGAGAGAGAGAGAGAGAGAGAGAGAGAGAGAGAGAGAGGGGGAGGAAGGGGGAAGAATATAAATGTGATATTATTTTAACGCTAGTACATAGTTATTATCATCAATGTAGGTGTAAAGTACTATTCAATTTATTGTAGTTACAAAAGATCCCGCCTTTATCAAGTAACCTTGATCTGGTAGTTTGCTGCAGAGGAAAGCATTTCTGGAGAATCATATAAATATACGTGAATATCACAGGCCTTGAAATCTTTGGTTTATCAGATACCGGATCAACTTTACAACACGCGGTGAACTTTATTAACCTGTCTCAGTCAAACATGCACCCACTTGTTGTGACTCACGTTCAACGGGAGAGGTCCAACACAACGACGGTATGCGTCTCAACCACGCATTATCACCCTTTTCCGGTTTTGGAGACAAATTTAGCGTTTCTCAGAAACGTACAGTGATTCAAGGAAGAGGAATGCTTTGTTATATAACTTAGCGGTATTCTTTCAAACGCTTTCCAAAATTCAAATGGAATTTCCCAAGTTCAATGGTCAGTTATGCGGAAGGAACACATGCCAGAGGCGGAGAATGTGTTCACGTTTGTTTGTGTCGAAGTGCATAGTGTTCAGCCTATGATCAGGCGAGTCACGACAATAACCGCACAAAAACAGAGCCGCTGGCCATCTGCTGTCTACATAACGCTGCTTATGACAGTTCGTCAATACTTGCACATCAGCAAATTTTATCTGAATGCCTGTTTTAATTATTGCTCCCATGTGATCAATGGGTATTTCCCGGTTGTGTCCCATGGTCCAGCGAGTCTTTCTTTTACTATCTGTGATTTTTACGCGCGTGATTTCATCTCACGAAGTAAACAACGTTAGCATGTGTTCTGCTGGTTGTTTTGTTTTGCAGAGTTTGGGACAACAACATCTGCAGCTGTCAGAACCACATATGCCCGTGTGAAAAGCACGCAGATCAGTCAGACGACACCAGCAGACGTCAATACACAGCCAGTACAGAGGATTAGCCGAACGACAGAAACCATGGGGTATAGGACGATAATCACAGGTACGTAACATTGAAAGCGTCACCTGTCATGTTAGCGTCACTACACATTCAACTCTGTCAAACTAGAAAAAAGCAGGTTTCATGCTTGTGATAAGACTTCTCGCCATATTATTTATCCTACTTCAAAATGTCAGTCGTACCCTTTCATGTAAAGTTGACGAGTTCAATAATCTGGTAGTGTGGGCGACGACTTTCAGGGGAGGGCGTGTCCACGAAGTTTCGGCGGAAACAGATTCACATCAAAAACATGACAAATCAACCCTCAAAAACAAAGGCATTGGCAAATGTAATATAACGCGTATCTTATCGTTAACAGCCCTAAACCAGAAGTTCACTTGACGAAAATAAACTTCCTAGAGGCAGCAGGTCACGTGACGAAAACAAACTTCCTTAATGCAGCACATCACGTGACTAAAACAAACCTAGCGTAACCAGGACACTCGGCGTCGGTTAAGAAATTTCAAGGCCACGAGTTCAGTAATGTTATTCAACTATTTTGAAAACAAGAGCCCTGGTTGTTTTTCATCAGCCTTTTGCCAATAATACAATTCGTATTTACATTTCTGTGTGATATGTTATTGTGGAAATTTCATTTGTTTTTCGTCACCGAAAACCGAAATCTTTAATTACATTCACGTGAATTTTACCTGTTGATAAGGTATCTCAGTTCGTATGTAATTTATTGTCTTTCAGTGGACATCAATAGTCAATGAATAATTTGAAATTTCAGTGTTTCGAGAAAAATCTTGTGAAGTACGTTTTCGCTTCTCATTCAATTAAAAGAGTCAATCAAAACTTCATGAACTTTGTGAAACAGAAACCTGAGATATCCCGTCAACTACCGTACATTTTTTATCATCTCTCCCCGAAAATACGCTCCTCTAGACTTGCGATTTAAGTCATACTATTATTGTCCATAGTGTGTCTCATAAGTATTCGATAAGCAGGTGAAGAGAGAATATTACAAACATAAAACGAATGTCAGGTGGTTGGAACACCTGTAATTCAAGTTTTACGCGTATAAAGATTAACTTTTTGTTCAAATATCTATATATACGAACACATATGTACATGTATGTCTCTCTCGATATATAGATGTGTATACACATGTGTCTGTGAAGTTGTGTACATGATTGCAATTGAAATTCTTATCTTAAACTCAATTGTTTACGCTCATTGGCCATTTACTCATCCAATTATAGTTATACACAAATGTTTATCACAACAGCTTTGAAAGCTGATGTCGAAAACAAATGTCTTATCATTTTGTTATTTTGCGTTCTTTTGCCAGGCCAGTCTTATTTAAGCGGTATACAGTGGGCGCCATTGGCATTGGTAGGTCTTGCAGTTATTGTATTGTTGATCTTAGTTGCGATGGCGCTTCGACGCAAGACTTACCAACTGCCGTCATTTCACAGAGGAGCGGAAAATGCAAGCAATCACAGCCCTGTACAAAGTAAGACATTAAATATCGATAATCTTAGATTCTGCATGCTCTTCGAACATATTTAATCGTTTAGTTACGTGACTACGCAGTGCTAAGATCATACGTGACTCATTATCTGAGGATGGCGAGTTCGAGACTCGAACACGCTGTCGTGCCCTTTAGGCAAGGCGTTGGTCCTCCTTTGTGTTTTATCGGGAAGTGGATAGAGGGTATTACGTCATGTATACGCAGTCTTTCACCTGTTTGACTGTTTCATGATGGATAAAATTAATAATAATCAAAATTAAGCTACTAAAGATGTTACGTTTCTGTATCAACAGTCCAATTTCATATAATGACATGAATATATCTGTGTTTGCCTGTATATACATATATATATATATATATATATATATATATATATATATATAGGCCTATATATATGTTACTGTTTTCAGTTATTAAAAATCTACAGCAATGAAGTTGCATTCTTTAGTTACGCTTAACACTTCTTTCAGAAAAAAAAATGTATTCATCAGAGCAAAAGGTTTTCTTCACATTCTTGAAATATTTGATAGATAAGGAATGGGGACATACTGGTATTTGACACAAGTCGGGCGTGGAACGCCAATGACCGGGAAGTTTCACATTCCTTCGGGGTAATTGAACGATAAATGGAGCAATGAGATGTCTATAATGCTGTGTACACAACCACGAAGTGACCTCTTTCATCAATCTTACTTCTCTTTCACTTTCAGCGCGTGTAGAGTTCGACTACATCACCGGCAAATCACAGACGTCTATCCATACACCCACTCAGTCTAAGCTCCCAGAGATTCAGATACCCAGTGCGGAGAAGAAGAACAGCTTTTGCTGTGTCGACGCGAAACTAAAATATGCCAGTACTTTTTATCAAGAACATTACCTGAACAGACACTGCCATTCGTGTTTAAGACTCATAGATGATCACAGCCCACGCTGCAGTACGATAGTCACAGTGAATTGCAGTCCGTGTGTACACGTCAACATTGATAAGTATCCCTTCAAATGAACAAAAGCTGCACTGAGTCTGCGCAGAGTGAATCTTACACAAACTGTGTGCCATCCAATCGTCCGGCCGTGTGCAGTTGAGTGCTTGAGGGTCTTCGTCAAAGTTGCTGCCGTATAAGAAGGCGAGATATTTTTCGACGACGATGAATAACGATACGTACCGTCGTTAAGCCAGTAGCCTAAAGTCAACGCCAACTGTACAGTAAAATCAACATAATAAACCGAAGTGACGATGCCTCCAAGCGAAGAGAAAATAGTTAACTTGTGGTATACGGAAAAAAATGCCCAACTAGCGCGATAGCAATGACAATGACGACGTTACTCTTTAAATTAACATAACATAAAATGTCAGTTTTCGTGTTTGTAAAACTCTAATGAGAAATGAACATCTCGACATAAAGATTTTACAGGAGTCATTTTTTTTAAAGTTGCACAATGTACATACTTAAATATTCAGTATTTATATACTTAACGTTTTTATAGTTTTAAATAAAAAAGTACATCTATATGATATGATGATGTGTTTTGATTTCCGCAATATTTTAAAAGTGAAATACGATTAGTTTTTTTGAGTGTTATTTCACAGTGAACAATAGCACGCTTCGCCTAATACATACAACCACCTGAGCTACCACAAATGCGCGTTGTAATACAGATCTCACATCACAATGCCCTTTTGCTTCACGGTGAGTACAAAACACAAGATTCGCCATACTTTTGATAATCTGTGAATTTTACTGCAGCATACAACCCTTGCCCTCATCACATGTATTAGGGTGAACTTGGACTTTACGCTCACAGTCAGACTTTACCCTCATAGTCAGAGGACCTTGATTTCCTTAAATGTGAAGTATATAACATTTTACCACTGTATCACCGTGTAGTTAATTCCAAAACGAGTTTCAAGGCTCTTAGGTAAGTTAGTACACCATTTATTCTTCATAGAAGTGCTGAACTTTACAGGATAATGTTATGAAAAAGTTGGGGCTTCGAGTTGATCATTTTATATCTCTCGTTTGTTTTTAAATTTAATACGAAATGCTAAACATTAATAATTCTGCTTAACATGACACAGCAAATTAGAAAAGCAGGGACAAATAGAAACGTCGCTATGCCCACATCTGATTTATATGACCATTAATCAGCTTGACTGACCCAATCGCTTCAGGTTTAATAGATTCGGACACGTTTGTAAGTTAAGCAAACTCTGATTCTTGATCAACATGATCGATTTCGCTGTGACTCATAACGGAGTCAGTAGCGTGAAGTCAAAGTTGACTGAACTGAAACGTTTTTACGAGTCATGACATGTCAATGGGACCCAACCCTTTCGGCGACGGTGCTAGGTCCAAAGACCTATATGTCATGAATTCTGCCGATGCACTGAATCCAAGACATGCTGTGATTGCGTCCATTCGGTTCGAACAGAGAGAAAGTGTTCGAGTAAAAATCCTTTGATCCGACAAGATAGTTCAAATTCAGTGCCGCAAACAATAAC
Organism: Ptychodera flava; assembly: GCA_001465055.1. NCBI lineage: Eukaryota > Metazoa > Hemichordata > Enteropneusta > Ptychoderidae > Ptychodera > Ptychodera flava. Next base: position 97,788 of record LD350353.1, on the reverse strand, counting down.
ATTTATAGTGTGTCGTGGTTACAATAGTAAACAGATATGCCAAGCTTCTGACCTGACGGGGACTTCCCTGTCACGTGGTATGTTGCTATATGTAATTATTACCAATCTGACGTCACTTTTTAAGAGCTGACAAACTAATGACGTACGTAATATGACGTATCGTGTTTTTCTCCTCCTTATTTTGTTTATGGTATGCCAGATACATAAACTTTCAAAGAGAGTTGTACAATAACGTATCTGAGAGAGTTCTCTGATTGGCCAACTCCTGCGTAGCCGACTGGACAGTGCATCATTCATAAGAGCGTCAGCAATTGAAGATCAGTCACTATACACGGAACAACGGTCACTTACTTGAGAGATCAATGCTTGTCCCTTTGCTACCGTTTGTCCAACGTGCGAACCGGGTGTGTTTCGCCGTACTGACTGCGTGGTTCTTGCTGTGGTGTTGCCAAACATCGACTGTCGCTAGTCTCCCACTTGTTGTTAAATGTCCACCCGGATATTTCAAAGTATTGGACAAGTGCATGAATTGCAGCATCTGCACAGAGATATCAGAAAAAGAATGCAGAGTCTGCGGTGGTAAGTCGATCCAAAATCCGTCTGGTATGTATAAATCGTACAATCGTCATCATTTATTCATAATTTCAATCCCAAATTTTAGCAGTCTTAAATTCCACACCTCATTTGTGTGAACTTTAGTATTTTTTACTTGTGTCAAGACATCAAAATCACTCTGTTCACTCAAGTTTGTACATCTTTGGCGTTTTAAATTCAAGTCACGCACATGCCATCTCAGCACAGTGACGTGACAACGCCCACGTATGTAGTGCGCATTCATGACAATTTCACCTTCACTTCACCGCCATCTTTTCCTTGGGTTAGTTGATTAACTTGACCACAAAGAAGCACAATTCATATGTGTAAACCAATTACAGGGAAGTTCAAAAAGTCAGAAACCAGAAACCAGGGACTACCACTTAGGATCGGATTACTTTTTAACAATATTGCCATAACAACGAAGTTTCAATTTTTATATGTCTAAAGCCCAGATCAGTTGAAATATGAAGTTTTAACGTCACAACACAATAGACCTTGCACACTTCGCATTATTATCGTTAAAAATGAATTCTAGTCCGTACTCGAATTCAGTTATGAACAATGGCATTCAGCATCGCATATATTCGGGCATAGCTGACAAGAAGTAAACTAACCATTTCGTGATAATTTCGTGAGTAGAACTTGAAAGTGTATTTCAAAAACAGAAAAAATATAGTTAAAATTCGCCGACGGTTACAGCCATTATTTTGTTGTGAGGTTTTTCGTTATTATTCGGAAGAAGAGACACATTTCCTGGTTTAGTGTCACTGGACACATGAGATTACGCTGTTTAGATCTCCGGTTTTAGCCACCTGATTTCTGCATGAAAACTGAGCCATAAATTCAGATGACAATGTTTTCCTCTGATAATGTAATGATTCATTGTCGTCTGCATTCCTTCCTAAGATCTCAGATATTGATTGTCAGTATTGTATTGTATTTTATAATTTCAACGTGGTCCAAGCACAGCGTCTACAGTGTTTTGTCTAGTTTTTTTTTGCGACGCGATACTTGTTCGCTAACTCTGTAAATAATGGAATTTTGTTCAACGGAAAATGAGCTTTACGACCAGCGCCAATATAGCATATATCATTTTCCAGCTGAGAATTGCATTGTATATGGCCCGGAGGCCTTAAGCTTGTGATGCAACAAATATCTCCAGTTATTGTCTGCTCTATCATACTATCCATGCCATATATCCTACCTTCAACTTTTCAAATTTCTTTGATTGCATGACGGTCATGAATGTTTCTCTATAAATGACCTTAGGAGGGCGGTAGATCTAATCAGCTTATATAGATAGGAGGTAATGTGTACCAGATTCTGTATGGATATCTAGATCACACCAGAATGAGGGAAAACGGTCGTCATGACAACTTATTAAAGCCATTGGACTTCGAAAATCTGTGCGGGACCATTCAATTGATATGATCCGTGACTATCAACACAAAAATGTCAGTATGACTTTTACGGGGAATTGAAAGATTTACGGTCAGAACGAAAATAAACTAGGTCTGGAGCTATCACATATCTCACATCACCGCCATCTTTGTCGGTCGGCTGTAGAGAAATATCGAACGTGTTCACCCAAGATAGATGAAAAGTTTAAAACCGGAAAAATTAATGCTTGTAAGCTGTACAAACAATCTAATATTTTACATTACAAAATGTACGTGATTGTCTTATATCAGTACTCTGAGTTGCCTAGTGTAGCCAGCCGTAATATTCTTGGCGTTCTTGGCCCCCTAAACGTTGGAAGTTGAGATTATTTGGCTTTTAAAGGGGACAAATGCTTTGAAAATACTTAAAAAGATAAAACATAAACCATAGAAAGGTGTAAAATATCCGTAATATGATGGGTCTGAACTCTGGGTAAAACATTTTACGTTTATTTCGACTTCAACAGATTGATTAGAGATTGTTTCGAAAGTAACTTATTGAAGTTGATGTTACGTCAAAATAAAAATTCTCTGTTTGTATCGTTCTGATAAATTCAAGAAATTGTCATATAAACAAGAAATGAAACTTAAAGCCAATGTATCATCTAACATTGCAAACATTATCTGAGTACCTTATGTTTAATATTTAACTCTTTTGTCGCCATCCAAATCTAAATGGTTGTACTGTACGGCTCTGATAGCGTGATATTTGAGAATAAATATAACAACTTGTAATATTTTCTACGATTGGAACTAATTTGGGATGATTGGATGTTCAAGTAATGTTGATTTCGTCTACAAATGTCATCTCTCCTTCTTTCATTTTTATAGTACACAATTGTGTTTATGAGTAATTTGTAATATCGCAACATTCAGTTGTAGGGCACCTAACATTTTTGAGAAATTTGAAAATCCGATTATCCCAAATTAATTCCAATCGTGGTAAATAGAAAGTGCTCGCGATGGCACACAGATATGGAATCTTGAATCAGCTGTATACTTTCCCCAGATAGGCATAATTAAATTTCGTCATTTCATTTCAGAGACGACGCCGATATCTGCACAGTCCAAGTTGCCGCATAATGACTCGACAACAGTAACCGACACTGTACTAGGAATCACAGTCGAAGATACTGCCGGCGAAATACAGAAAAATTCGGTGACGTCTACTTCGACCGTATCTCAGACGCCTAGTGATATCGGTAAGCCATTGTGTGTGTGTGTGTGTGTGTGTGTGAGAGAGAGAGAGAGAGAGAGAGAGAGAGAGAGAGAGTTGTCAAAATGAATATGGGATTTGTGAAGCATTGAAACAGTGTGTTTGACAAGCAGAACTTCGCAACAGCAACATGTAAATAAATTGTACATATTACTTTTTACTATCTGACAAGCTATCAACATAGTCAATTAACCGAACAATTGCCTAAATTTGATTAACTTTTAATGAATATTCATCGTGAAAACAAGTGCATTATCTCGTTCTTCAGCTTGATGAAATACTAAAATTGCCGAAACGATGCATGCATTGTGTGCAATATGGTTAACAAATGAATTCAGGACAAGACAAAAAATTTATTTGTCGGCAATATCATTAGTTTACGAGCAATTTATACGCAAAGGCGAAACTGATTTGTATGCAGGCGCACCATACTTGCGAACACTCAAGCTCACATCCTATTCCATTTTCAGGTAATTTACTTCCACATCAGGGAGAATTAATAGCTTTTATTACTCTAATATTACTGGTACTCGCTATTCTGGCATATGTTATTCACAAGTGTTACAAGAAGAAGAGGCGGCCCCATTGTCCTGGATGTGCCGTGAACCATGGCAACCGCGCAAATGCGAACCATGGTGAGTTTCATAGTGTAGACGGGCTTATTCCCTGCTGCATACTTGTGATGAAGAGAAGTGTGTGTGTGTGTGTGTGTGTGTGTGTGTGTGTATGTGTGTGTGTGTGCGAGAGAGAGAGAGAGATAGAGATAGAGAGAGAGAGAGAGAGAGAGAGAGAGAGATCATCGGACCTCCACACCCCACCCACGACGAGAACTACGCGGGCTTGTGTGATACATATAGTCCACTATTGGTGACACCGGAAACCCTCTACTGTTGCCTTTAATATCGAAATGTGCTGTAGTAGACTGGTATGGAGGGTCAGCAACGGGCGACACTGTATTTTGCATATAATTATTGAGATTCTCGTCAAAACGGGGGAGGGTTAACCTTTTGTTGACCGAGTGAAAGACAAATATGAGAATAAAGAGAACACGTTAGAGAATCGGGAAAATAAGCACTGAGCAAAAAAACAAAAACAACAAAAGCAGAACACAGAAGAAAAAGGACACCACAAAATACGAAAAAATATTGAACTTAGGCCTAATTGATGATAAAGATATCAGAAAAGGACAGAACACGTAAACTTGCCTGTTAAATTAATTGGCCAATATTAGAGTCACATGGTCAGATCGTCATGTTACATAGTCTGGTTCCTTGACCCATTTCTACCGCTGGCTGCGCTGCTAACGAAAATAGGGTCAGGTATGGGCTATTGTAAGCATGGCTATCATTGGTCAATAGTACGAGTGCAGTGATTGCTTTGAATTTATTTCCAACTGGGAGCTGCCTTCGAATTTAGATTCCGTATGCCAACTGAGTCATTGTGCCTCCATAGTTTCCCGAACCAAGCATCCTATGTCGACATTCAATGGAAAATGAATAATTATTTAGTTTTGAGACATTGCCGTACATGCCAATGGTCACCATGGTCACCAGGTCACGTGTGAGAAAAAAGTCATATACGATAATCGTCACTTTACCACTAAATACAATCACAGAAGAACACAGCCGCAGATTGAAAGGTGAAGCCGTGCAAACAACGTTAACTTCAACGTTCGATGTTTCGTAATCTGATTTCCGAGCTTGCCACTGTACAGATGTGCTGATCACATGATCTTGTCAGGTGCCTGTGCTCATTAATATGCAGTTAAAATTCTGACTGAAACATTAGCCCATACCTGACCCTATTTTCGTCAGCAGCGCAGCCAGCAGCAGAAATGGGTCAGGGCAGGGAATCAGACAACATGTTGTAAAGTTGCGCGCCCTCAACGATGATGAACTGAAATACTGCTGGTGCTGGGATTGAATGTAGACTGACTGTTGACATGGCAATATTTTTTACTTCTCTGTCAGGCTGCATCTACCACAACGTTGATGGTGGAAGAGTTAGGTTCACGTCATCGGTGACTCACGATCCCGTACAGCCAGAGGAAGACAACACAGCATCTGTGACAATGAACCCTTCCATCAATGATGACATCGCTGATCAATCAAGACGTCTGGAATTTCCTTCAGTGTTAAAAGTTGGAACAAATAGACAATACCAGTGTTCCAGGGAAACGTCTGTCTAGAGATCCACCAAAAGTTGTATAGTTTTTTGTAAATATTTTCTTATTCATAACAAGAAGTCTTTATGTATTTAAAAAAGCGTGTGTTTTCATTACATTTATCATGCAAATGTGTGCGCACTTGATAATAAATATGGGTGCCTGTATGGGACATTCGGTCAGTAATATACGTAACGACTCTCTCTGTTCAAATACCATATTGAATATTGATCTCAAATATTGTATCCCACTAAACGTACTTATATTTTGAAAACTTGCGAGAGTCCAAAGAAAGTGATAATTAAAATGAATTTTACTCTCGCTCATCAGTATTCTTTTATGATGCGAAGTACAACAGCCTCCATAGAAAATACCACCTAGCTATCCGGAGTGCAGGCGACAATTTTTAGACGTGTATTCTGGTATATAATTGTCACTTTGAATTACAACACATCTGATACGCTAGTATAGATTAATTTCATGTTCTATCCATAGCACTATTTTTGAAACCGATCGCCCCTTAGAACGGACACTTTTAAATGTTCATTTTTTATCGAGAAATTAATCATTTTTTTATACTTTTCTAGGAGTATATATATATTTTTCATAATTTCATCAATTTCAGATGTAAATAATGCCAGGTACTGTTCGGCTTATATATATAGTAATCCGTGTGTGAATATTTTATATTCAACTTGTAAATTTCATAATAGTAATTTTTTTAGAATTTTTGGTTTGTTTTTAATTTTAAATATACTTTGTTTTATTAATTTATTGTATTTTTGTTAAGATGTGAAAAATACATTGTAGTTGACAAGTCCCATCTGCCATTAACGAAAGCTGTTTATTTCCCTAACTTCTGGGACGTACACAGACAAGTTTCATCAGAGCGTACAGGGAGACAAAATGTCTTAAATATGTGAAATTTATAGAAGTTGAAATTCAAATGAACTACAAGAGAACTTTTAAAATTAACCCATGATCAGTACAGATGGATTTCAGAAGTTCGTTTGAGGATTTTTGTTGTTTTCAAAAGAGAAAACGGGAAATAACTTAGCAATTGGTCAGACCCCACGTAGGTAGTAGCTTAAATTTGGATTCGTCGATAATGAGAAAACTCGAAAAAAATGAGCTGAAACTAGCTTACATTTTAACTGCGTCACAGATTAATGGCTCCTACACGTGTCAACATTGACTGGTGTATGACTAGCGTTACAAGGCAAAACTGCTGACTCAGCGTGATAAAATTTTCACAATTTTTACTATACGGTTCCTTACAATCAAACCATACAGAAAATTATCCGATCGAAATAAGTGTTGCTCATAACGAATCCTTCTCCGCAGTTTTTTATTTTTCATAGCGTATTGTTTGCAGTGCCCTCAATTCTGCAAGCGTCCTGATTTGTCGCTATTGACAACGGTGGCTTGCTGTGTTGCCATTTTAATGTGTGCACGTGAGGTCATAGTATGAAGGCACCGAAGAGAAATACTACTAATTTCGTGTTAAGGGGACAGAAATTTGAACTCTAACACATTTACATCAATTTTCAGAACTACAACATGTGTAACTTTCCTTTAAAGGTCATTAAGTAAAATATATAAAGTGCTCACCGTCATATTATGTGAATATACAGTTAACCCAGGGTTGGCGGCTATTTTGGATTTCAAATATCAGTAAATTCAAGGTAGTCAGTTACTGCAGGACAAAAATTTGCCTTGTGACCACTGGTTTTTATTCTCGATTTTTAAGGAGATTTGTTAAAAGTTTCCTTAAGGAAAGTTTAAGCAAATCTTTAAGTTTTTCAATTTCGAGGCGCATACTATTAGCGTTTGATCATTGTATGTAAACGTTGGTGATTGTTGAGTTACATTTGCTGTGCGATATCGTTTTGCGCAATCCAAAGTGTAATTCTGCACTCTTCTGCATTTACATCTTCAAGGCAAGGAGCTCGCGATTGTACATAGTATTTTTACTTACTGTAATTGTTATATACTGCCAAGCCAAAGCTGTCCTTTAAAAGGCCAAAGTATCAACGGGGGTCAACATGGAAAAGGTTTACATCGGCCTCAATGATAACACTTTTAGGACATGCTTCGCTAATCATATTCGATCGTTCCGTAACAAAAGTATGACAATCAAAACTATCAAAAGTTTTCTTGATCTCTAAAGAACAAGGACCAGGTCTTTGACGTATCATGGTCAATTATTGACAAAGCATCGAGTTACTCTGACATAAACAAGCGATGTAATCTTTGTATATCAGAAAAGCTGCACATTATCAATGCTGACAAATCTACGCTGTTAAACATATGCTCTGAGTTGGTTTCAGAATGTCGCCATCAAAACAAATATTATTTATCAAAATGTAAATGTGAGAACTCGACAGATTGTTGCATAATTGAACTTTGAACTTAGTTATTCTGAGGCTTTGTGACATTCCGTGTATTATTGCTTGTAAATAAATATTCATGTTGAAATTTTTAACTGCGTCATTATGGACAACTCGGTCTCATTTTTCTAAATATTACTGCCGTTTGTGACAGTAAAAAATGGAGAAGGAACAAATTCATCCTGTTGTCTTGGTCGCCACACTCACAGTGGTTATCAGTCAAGGTGTCACAGCTAGAGGTAAGCTTCAAAGTAATTTTTAAGCTTTGGGGAACTAGCTCGGGATCTGTGTATCTTAGTTCTCCGAGGTATTTGTCCTGGCGACTTTTAACCGGCTGCGTCTGACCATGCCAGTGAGTTCTTGTTGCCGATCCTTTCGTATGTTCCATAAATACACTGCCTACGGTTCTACAAATTAACATTTGCTGGAATTCGTAATGTCTGTAGAACAGTCCTTTCGCGCCACCGCACTTCGGTAGTTTGGGGATTAAAGCCTAACTGGCGGTAACTCTTGAAATTTGTTGATCTCAAAATATCCTCCTATTCTCCCCTGTTTTTTTCTGAATTTCTACCCTCTGAAGGGATATGCATGGTATAGGCTTATACTGCATTAGGAAACATTTGAAAAGTAAAGCCAAATTTTAACGGTCATTATGATTTCCGGCTATTTTCAAAATTTGGTAATATTACAAAGGAAACAGAACATACAATGTCACAGTTGAAAACATTCACCCCTAAGCATTAGACTAGTCTGTGCAGTTTATGTGAATATTTCAGAGCAGATATGCACAGTATCAACGGTGTTTGTTTCCGCACTGGGCTGCGATTTAATGTGTGGGCAAACATTTAATTGCAGTGTAATCTTTAATTTGTTCAAAATTGCATATACAGTCACAGAGGGAAGTTAATAATAAGTGTACCTAAATTAGTGCATTCTCACAAACTTATTTTAGTTGAAAGTAGAATCATAAAAATAATGCTAAAAGATACAGCAGGGCTTTAAGTTTTATGTTACCCTAGAGTGAGTTGGATTACGTTTGCTTCCGCAAATCAGCGTTCGTTTCCGCCCAGCGTGTTTCAATTTGTCGTCTATCATGTCGATTTGTTCCCGTTAAAAGAGCGACGATTTCAATACTTCACAAATACTGTTAAAGCTCGGTCCTTTCTCCACGGAGGGACCATGACATATCCGTTCAGAGAACAGTTCAAGAAACAGCCGTGAAACACTTTGAAATTTTTTAGAGTATCATCTTTTGAATGAATTCTCTGTATGTGTGTGTGCGTATGTATATCATGGTATTTAACAAACTCTATTTTCAGACATAGTCCCTGAGAGTCCTGGAAGTGATGACAGTTTCTACACTATTGAACAAAATAACTCCAGCACGAATCAAAGGACAACGAAGATTCCTGTTGAAGGTAGCCTGTGTAATTACTCAAGTTTTATGCATCAATATTTCTTTATTAATCTTCACATATAACTCTCGATTGCTCAACAGACACTCATAATTCCTTTTCTGATTGAAGTCGCGCGGTGCACGATGGGCAAGTAAACACAAAAACGACGACGCTCTTTGGAATGAATCAAAGAAAATTTGAAAATGGCATACACAAGACGACAAAGTTCAAAACGCAGTGATTTGAGAAGATGTACACCCAAACGTTGCATGTTAATGTTTTACACTATGATCACTAGGTACTGCTCGAGAATAAATTATCAAAATTGTATTAAAATCAATCAGTCATCAATCAATCAATCAATCAATCAATCAATCAATTGATCAATCAAACAACTAATCATGAATTGATGTATGAATTATATTTCGTCAAATCGTAAAATGCATAGCAGTTCGATTAACTCATTAATTTGTTTGTTTGATCACAGGTTCAGGACGAAATCACTTCGATGTCTTATGGTTACCAGTCAGTGTGTTTGTTTGTCTCGCTGTCTCCTTCATAGGAATTACTCTGCTCAGTCGTCTGGGTTACAAAAGATGTGTCAAAGATGTCAGTGTGCTGACAGATCAAGGAAAATGAAATAATTACCAAGTAATATAGTTCCAAATCAAATAAATATATTCGATTTAGAATTAATTTGAACTTATTGGTTTGAGGTGGATGTGCCATGGAAACGGCTGATACTTAACATACTTAATTATTTAATTAATTATTTAGAAGTCAGACATTTTCATGGTCGGAATAACTGCCTGAGATCCAACGAATCATCAGAAAAATAGTCGTAGAAATCTATGGCAGGTCAGTAGGTCATTTTACAGTTTTGCGTCAGTAACATCACCAGTTTCAAATATTTTAAGTTTTCTTTTTCAGAATGACTCTGAATTTGTTAATATGATTAGTTCGATGTTATCATCAATATAAAGATAAATTCATTTTATCAAATATAGTAATAATGTATATTTCTTCTTTTCTGTGCGATTTTTATACAATAAATGTGATATAGTGACAATGTTATGTTAATACTTTTAAGTATCTCCGGTTTCTAGTTGAATTTATTTTTGTGAGTACTTACATACGTACCAAATGCTACAAAAATTGATTGACCAGTGAAATATTGTGCATTCTGAAAGTCGTTAAGTTCTTTTTGAGGGCGGTATAATCAACCATCGTCATTCCAAGTAGACTGAAAGATCCACCGCTCGAGGGCGCTCTCAGGAGGGGAGCGTAGAGATTGTCCTCGAGCGACGGATCTTCCAGTCTAAATTCCCAGAGACCTTCAAGGTTAGCCGTCCATGAATAATAATAAAACATACACATTTTTAAAATGCTATGAACTTCATCAACGTAAATCGAGCTTTTATTTACTGAAAACGGCCAGGAAATCGCCACTGATATAGCTACACTTGGCAACGATAGTCGCACTCCGTCGCGTATATTATTACAGAGGTTCCCGCTAAAGAGGAAGGGTATCAACGCTAACGGGAAAGTAACTTTTTGATAAATGTCTTTTTCATTATTTTATTTTGTATACCCAATTTCAAGTTCTTGCTCTACTTCCAAATGCACGTTGAAACATTCGTTATTTAGCTTGTCAATATAGGGTCTATATTGTGTTTAAAATGCACTGTTATTGTTTACATTTGAATTCCAGTCGGGAGTAGAATTCACTTGTCAACGATAACAATGCTTGTCGCAGACACATGTACAGGCTGACTTGACAAGCTGAATACAGTGTATCTAAACATGCTGCGGGGAGTAGAACAAGAAACTGTAGATAACATTAAAAAGAAAATAGTGAAAAAAAAATACAACTTACAAGTGACTGGCCTCTAATAACCGTGTGTTGGTCTGGCAAAGTAGTAAACACTATAAGAAAGAAAGGAACGCGTGTAAGACACGGGCGAAAATAAGGCTTGAACTTATAAGTGTCTGTCGCGAAACTAACAATGCTGGTTTGTGCAAGGACAAAAAGCAAAGATAAAGTTTTCAGCGGCTACGCAATCAGTACTTTGGATTCAGACGAGAGAACAAATTGAAAAGTTTGACTCCTTACGGTGTCGGTCATGCCAGTTAGTCTTGCATGGCTAAGATGTCAATACCAACCAGTAGGCTGTGACGTAAACGAAGAATTGTCAACGCCCTCAATGTCCAGACTAACTGTAAACCCTTCTTCAAAAACGTGGACAGTAAAAACAGCGTCTACGCCAAAGGCTTTCTCGATCTCGCACGTTGAGGCTTGAGATGTTGTAAACTGTCATTGTTTCTGTGATTACATATTAAATTGCCAAGCTAATTTGATCACAATACGCGTCGTTGCGAAGGAAACAAACAGTCATCTCTGTAAATATCTTTAATTGTACATCATTAGTTTTTTGTTGTGGAGCAAGCTACTCACTGGCAAGACACGCATGCTAGAAAGTAAAAGAAAAATGATTGTAAAAAGGTAATGCAACAAAACTAATCAATGGAATATTAGTTCAACTCTATTGTGAATGGGCGTAAATGTTCTGGGTTGCCTTATGTGAAAGTTATAGCAGCAGTGTTGTTGGTATGTTGCAGCAGTCATATGATATGTGACTGACTAACTGGCTGGTTGGCTGACGATATGCAAATCTATTTGTTTACAAAGCTAAACCAGCTGCCTACCAAAAGAATTTACGATGACCAGGACTGTTTGGATGCAAAGCTCAGGGCGACTAGATCTTTAAATAAATTTCGAAGGGAGAAATCGACTGATTCATTACTCATTTTTCAAATGACATAGATCTGAATACCAGAAGCACATGATTCTTTAGATGGTGTTTAAAACTTAGAGCGCATTATCCTAGATGCTTATGACGTCGACAAGCTCGACAACTTTTATTTGATTGTAGTTGGCGATTTTAATGCACGTACCGGTGAATTACAGGATTATATTGTACAAGATAATGATGTACACCTATATCCGGGTTATGAATCAGATACCTTTGACTTGCCACGTCGATCGAAGGATAAATTTGTAAATTCTTTTGGTAGGCAGCTGGTTGAGCTTTGTAAACAAATAGATTTGCATATTGTAAATGGACGATCCCAGGGTGACAAAGATGGTAATTACGCTTGTGTTTCAAATAATGGAGCAAGTGTCGTAGATTATGCAATCCTGTCAACAGAGCTGTTTTCCTTCGTAGAAGACTTTTCAACCGTGCCTATAAATATCTCCGATCATTTTCCAATCTGCTGTAAGTTTATAAATATTTTACATACTTTATCTGAGCCAATCTCTGAAAGCGTTTGTAATATTCAATGTCGGACCCGCTTCAAATGGAATCCATCATATTCAGAAGTGTTTGCGCAGAAAATAGAAGATCATCATACCAGTCATCTTCTTACCAAGGCGTGTGATCAACTCGCAAATGACAGTACAGATCAAGCAATTCTGACTATTAGTGATATCTTCGATTATGCAGCATCGGAAATGAAAGTGAGGCATAAATCTGGCACTCGTCGTCAAGCTCAACCTGTTTGGTGGGACGCAGATTACAACCAAGCCAAGAATGGAAAGTATGGACTTCTCAATAGATTTAGATTAACAAATAGTAGTAATGATTTGATTTTATATAGAAATGCAAAGAGTAAATTTAAAGCCATATGTAGACGAAAGAAATTGATTCACCTGGAAAAACAAAAACAACATTTATTTGAGGTCAAGAATGACCCTGTGAAATTTTGGGGTTACGTACGTCATCTGAGACGTAAGTGTATTTTTACAAATGATATCACATCAGATCAATGGTATAATTATTTTCGTTCACTTCTTAATATAAGTAGTTCATTTTCCAATAGTATTGATACTACGTTCCATGAAACTGTTACTTCCCGTATTGAAATTCATGACCAACATTGCGATAATTGTCATGAAAATGTCCCCCATGACCTTAATGCTGTCATTACTGTGAATGAAATTGAGAAAGCTATTCGTAGCATGCCAAATGGCAAAGCACCTGGTCATGACAGTCTGGTTATTGAGTTATTGAAATATAGCTGGCCACATCTAAGCAATGTTTTAACCTTGTTATTCAACAATATCTTTTCGAGTGGTCATTTTCCTGCAAGATGGAGTAAGGCCATCATTACAACTCTTCATAAAAAGGGAAGTCTGAATGATGTAAATAATTACAGGGGCATTTCTCTTCTTTCTGTAGTTAGCAAAGTTTTTACCAAAGTTTTGAATTGGCGTTTAGATAATTGGTGCCAACAAAACAAATTATTTCAGAAGCTCAGGCCGGGTTTCGGCAGGGCTATAGTACTGTTGATAACATTTTCACATTACAAGCTATGGTTGCCAAATATCTTACATTACGAAAGGGTGGATGTTATTGTATTTTCATAGATTTTTCAAAAGCCTTTGACTCTGTTCATCATACTTTGTTGTGGGATAAACTTATTAGTTATGGTATTCACGGCAATTTTCTTTCTGTTCTCAGATCAATGTATAAAAACTTGCAATCTTGTGTAAGTACTCCTGCTGGTATTACAGATTATTTTGAATGTACAATCGGAACATGGCAAGGATGTATGTTAAGCCCTGTTCTCTTTTCCTTGTTTATTAATGATCTTGTGTCATATACTCGTAAAATTGGTTGTGAAGGTGTTTATGTTGACGAAGAAGCGCAAAACCTGAACATTTTGATGTATGCTGATGACATAGCAGAAGGATCTGATTTACCAATTCACACTCAAAGACAAATTAATCAGTTAAATTTATTCTGTTCACACTGGGGACTAAGTGTCAACTTAGATAAAACCCAAATTATTGTTTTCCGTAGAGGAGGTCCTCTTAAAAATTATGAAAAGTGGTTTTGGGACAAAAGACCGATTAAAGTCGTGCCACAGTACAAATATTTTGGTTTAATTTTCTCGTCCAGACTAACTTGGAGTCCAACCAAGAAAAATCAAGCTTCACAAGGTCGAAAAGCCATGTTTCAATTGAAATCTGTATTAAGAAAATTGGGTGGACTGTCACTGCACGATTCTTTGAAACTTTTTGATACTTATGTTACTCCGATCTTATTGTATGGTAGTGAAATATGGGGCTACGACTATTCTCCCCAGGTTGAGCAAGTTCACTATCAGTTTTGTAAGTTTCTTTTAAATGTCAGTGGGAAAACGAATGATCTTACTGCAATTGGTGAGTGTGGCCGTTTTCCCCTCTATGTCATGTATTTTAAAAGATGTGTAACTTATTGGTTGAAGATTTTACAGATGGATTCTCATAGATATCCATACAGGTGCTATATTATGTTAAGTAGGTTATCTGAAGAACGAGCGATAAAATCTATTAATTGGGTCTATAATGTCAAAACCTTACTTTATCGCTTTGGATTTGGCCATGTATGGCTAAATCAAGGTGTGGGTTCAATTAACTTGTTTTTATCTGACTTTACCCAGAGACTGAAAGATTGTGCTGGGCAAAACTGGCACTAATATGTAGAATCGTCTCCTAGGTTACGTAGTTACTGCACCTTTAAGACAATACTTGAACCAGAGAAATATTTGAGCAGTGTACACATTTCTAAATTTAGATTTGCGCTTTCAAGATTCCGATGTTCATCACATGTTCTTGAAATCGAGAAAGGACGCCATGAAAACACTCCTGTAAATGAAAGATATTGTAAACTCTGTTTGAAAACTAATAATTTCTGCGTTGAGGATGAATATCATTTTCTTTGTATATGTCCAATTTATAAATGTTGCCACACTGGTTTTGTATTAACCCTTCATTTGACAATTTTACGTCACTCTTGAGTACAAGTAATGTAACACAACTTAATAGTTTAGCATCATTTTATTTATTTTGCCATGAAGAAAAGAGCAGACTCTCTCTCTCTCTGTAAGTGAAAACTGATGTATTCTCTTTTTCACCATGGGCCTGAATACCAGAAACTACTTTCAATTAAGAAAAGGGACTATGAGATTAAGGAAAAAAGTAAGCTAATGAAAGCCGCCCAAGATCATGATTCCAAACAGTTCTGGGTTCTATTGAAATCCCTTCGGCCAGGCATTTCGTCTAGTATTCCCACTGAGGACTGGTATGACCATTTTTATAATTTATTTAATGCACAACGAGATACTAGTATTCAAGAGTCTGACCCATTTTGTGATGATATGAAACGTTTTGTTGATGATTTTGATCCATTAGGTGACTCTGATTGTGAACATGTTGATTGTGAAGATTTGGATAAGGAAATTACGTTTGAAGAAGTCGAAAAAAGCATAAATGATTTGATGAAAAAGGTAAATCTCCCGGGCATGACGGCATCCCAGCCGAAATACTTAAAAATGCACCAAGAAAGTTTAAAGAAATTTTGGTAGTGTTGTTTAATAATCTACTTCACTCTGGTAATTTTCCAAGTGATTGGGCTATGGGTTTAATTGTTCCTTTGCATAAGAAAGGTGATAGAAATGAGGTCAATAATTAAAGAGGGATCACACTGCTTTCATTGATTGGGAAGACATTCTCCTCAATTATTTATAATCGTCTTATTAGATGGGTGGAGAAAATTGTCGTTTGAGCGAAAACCAGTCTGGTTTTCGTAAAAAATATAGTACAATTGATAATATGTTTGTATTGAATACTATTGTTAACAGATATTTTTCGTTGAAAAGTCGCCTGTACTGTGTTTTTGTTGATTTCGAAAAAGCATTTGATAGCGGTAACCATTATAAATTGTTAAAAAGGGTTTACATGGTAATTTATACAGAATATTACATTCTATGTATCAAAATATAAAAGCAAAAGTAAGAACACCGTATGGTATTACACAAACATTCAAATGTTTGTGTGGAGTACAACAAGGTTCAATTTTATCACCCCTACTTTTCGCATTGTTCATAGATGATATAGAACAGCATTTAGAACAAAGATTTGTAGGAATTCATTTGGAATCTTAAGACTATTTCACCTTTTGTTTGCCGACGATTTGATTCTTTTAGTTACAATGCCATAGGTCTTCAACGTCTTTTGAACGACCTATCAAGCTATGCGGCGAAATGGAAATTAAAAGTCAATATTGACAAAACCAAAGTAATGGTGTTCAGAAAAGCAGGCCATCTGAGACGCTATGAAAAATGGTTTTATAATGGTAGAAACCTTTCAGTGGTATCAAATTTTAGTTATCTAGGTATTAAGTTTTCAAGTAGTGGCCAATGGGGTATTGCTCAAAAGACAATTGCCGAACAAGCTTGTAAAGCCATCTTTTCTTTAAAAAGAGCTCTGTCTAAATATATTTCTGTTGATATTGTAATTTCTATGAAAATCTTTGATTGTAAAATTTTACCGATACTTATGTACGGTAGTGAAATTTAGGGTTTTCACAAAGCAGAAAACGTGGAAAGAGTACACCGTAAATTTTGCAGATATGTACTGGGATTATGTAAAAACTCATCAAATCCAACCATATACGGTGAATTGGGTAGGATTCCTTTAATTTATGGAAGATATGTTCGTATTGTAAAATATTGGTTGCAGATTTTCAAAATGGATATAAATCGTCTTTTTTACAAATGGTTTATATATGAACATGCACAAGCAGAGCTGGAACGTAACTGTTGGGCTTTACAAGTGACACAGCTTTTATTTTCTCATGGTTTTGGTTTTGTCTGGCTTAATCAAGGTGTTGAAGACGAATTAGCTTTTATTAATACTTTAAAACAAAGATTTACTGATGTTTATATTCAGTTATGGAGGTCTGACATGGTTAGTTATTCCAAACTAGATACGTATTGTGTTTTCAAGATTAATTTTAATTGTGAACAATATTTGTCAACTTTAGACGATAATAAGTTAAGAATTGCACTTTGTAGACTTAGAACTTCATCGCATCAGTTGAGAATTGAGACTGATCGCAAGTATGGTGTTGCAAGAAACGAGCGAGCGAATATGTTTACTTTGTAAGTTAAATGTCATCGAATTCGAATATCATTTTTGTTTAGTTTGCCCTTTTTATGATGATCTGCGCCAGAAATACGTTCCTGTTTATTTTTATACAAACCATACCTATGAGAAATTCCTTCAACTTATGCAACTGGAAAATAGACGGGTTATTTATTTTGCAAAGTATGTGTTTTTCGCAAACAAACGAAGAGAAAGATTTGTAACTAATGAATAGATTAATAGTGTTATCTTGTTCGTGTATCAAGATTTTGTATTATCCTCTGTGTTCCTGTGGCGATGTATACGTATTCTTTATTTATTACTGTACCATAGGCTGGAGACCAAAGTACGAAATAAACATTATTATTATTATTATTGTTATTATTATTATTATTATTATTATTATTATTATTATTATAAAAAGGAATTCACACTCGAGCCGTACTTGACTTGTATTGATAAACAGATATAGTGCACTTTGTAAATTTCGTACTGCTGCACACACATTCAGAATCGAAACTTGTCGATGGAATAACATTCCTAGAATAGAAAGTGTGAATTGTATGACTTGAATCTTGTTGAGGATGAATACCATTTTCTACTAGTTTGCCCCAAATGCAAACATATCAGGACCAAAGATATTGCAAATTACGTATAATTATAAGTGCATGTCACGTATAAGTTCTGTATACTTTTATTATCTAAAAAGGAGAATACTCTGAGAAAACTCAGTCGATTCATTTTCCATGCAACAAAGTTGAAGGAAGAATGTTTTAATCTAATATCATAGCCTTTTTACGTATTGTAAGACTTGCCAAGTACACACACACACACACACACACACACACACACACACACACACACATACACACACACACACACACACATATATATATATATATATATATATATATATATATATATATA
>LD350353.1:46242-65376 GCA_001465055.1 Ptychodera flava | reverse complement strand
CCCCCCTCTGTCGCCGTAACTTCACCGTCGGGCCATCCCCCTTGACGCAGTCGGGCAATTCCCCTTATGTTGTAAACACAGTGGGACAAGTTGTTGGTAGCGCTATATACGTGCATGCCATTTAATTAATTGACTAGTTTGACGAGGGATGCAACATCGGTAGTTCTCGGTTTGCGTAATTTCTACAGTTACCGTTTACAAAGTTTTCATAAACACTTCCCAGTCAGTAGAGCACTGATGAATTAACCATCGAAGATTATCAATCACCGGTAAACCTTGTTTGCCTTTCAATAGTAGCTACCTTGACTGTACTGAATGTTTTCCCGCGCCAACCTGATGTTGTTTCTGCGCCTAATCGAAATACCGGTGGTGTGTTTCATGTTATCTAGTTACCTGGCACCAAGCACTGATGCTACACACGAATTGGACGACACGTGCCCACCGGGGAACTTCCGAACTCCGAAAAGGTGTTTTAACTGTAGTGAGTGTTCGTACATATCGGCTACAGAATGCGCAGACTGTGGTGAGTAGTAGAATCGATCGTTTCTTCGTGCAGAAAATAGGGCGCACGTGACATTGTTGGTTTGAACGATAATAGGCCCGACTTGAGACATAGGTTCAAACAATGCGATTCATCAATACATAGCAGGAAAATGTTGTATATTTTGTCGTTCGCAGAGCACTGGGGATTTATATTTGAAAAAAATTAATCGAGCCTTATCCTCTGCTCCCCTTTCCAAGAAATCGCAACAGGTGACAAAGATTCGATCACAGCTGCTGCCAATCGCGAAATGGATACTGAATGTAAACCCGGTTTCTTCAAATCTCTTGGTACCTGTATGAATTGCAGCATTTGTCCAGAGATATGGGCCAAAGAATGCAAAGAATGCGGTAAGTCGTAGCGCAACTGAATGCATACGTCGCTTATTCTGCATTATCCTTCCATTCACCATTTTCAACGTCTCGTGACAAGAATGTTCAGTTCACAGTTTCTGAACTTTCTCACGTATGCCCTTTTACTCAAGCATTGTTCGTTGTGTGTCACCTCCCATTTCAGACTAGTCTATTGTTGATGTCTGAAGTGACTTAAGTCGTTAAATATTTCAATTCATCACGCAGGATGACGTCGGTCAACGTAGGTCAAGCAAGTCAATAACTATGAGGGGTTGGCCAAGGTAATCAAGCGGAATTTACCTTTTGTAAACCCGACTCTTCGAGAGGGTTACTCTTTGGAGAACCTCATTTTATTGTTCTAAACCTACACCGTGTAATATGTAATATTTTCTGATTACTGAATTTTATAACTGAAACTAGTGAGTAATGAATTCTCATCCACTGTTATTTATATTTCGATTATATCTCTTCAGGTGATAACGATTCGATCATAGCCGTTGCTAATCGCGAAACGGATACCAAGTGTAAACCAGGCATCTTTAAAGCTCTTGGTACCTGCATGAATTGCAGCGTTTGTACAGAGATATCGGCCAAAGAATGCCAAGAATGCGGTGAGTTGTCAGAGCGACTGAACGAATACATCATTTCTTGTCCCCTTTAAGATGGCGTTTTAAGTAAGAGACTTACTTTTTTCGCATGTACAGGTGGATGGTGGGATCACCCTGTTTCTTTAAATGCTCAATGTGAAGATTTTCAATGCCTCATAATTGCATAAAATGCATCACATCAGCCACGAATTGCACCATTCAGTTGTAGTTTTTGGCGTGCCCTTCGGGCGCGTAACTTTAATATGTCAGAGATATATATCAGGGGTTTCTCTATGTATGCGAATCGAAAGTCTGTTTTGCAAAGCATAATCATCATTATGGAATATTTAGGTCATATGGAAAACATGCATAACAAAAACCTAACCCTTTGCTGTTTTCTCTATGAGAGCTCAGAATATATGAGAAAGCAACATGCACTAATATTTCTTAATACGTTGATAGAGTGATACATTTATACAAAAGGAAAAACTACATAATTTTTGTTCTCATCTGAAGGGAAAACTATTTTTCCTCAGGTTTTCAAATAAAAGGTGTTTTTACAAACCCGAATGATAGTTAACAAAAAGCGGTTTATGTCATTACTAGCTGTGTTTTAATGGTTTCAACTATAAAAGAAAGGTCCTTTCAGACACTGTGTATGTCAGATTATTATAAAAATAGCTAACTGTGTATGGCTTCTCAGGAGACGTAATTGGAGCCATGGTCCTGTCCGTGGTTCTTGTAAGGACTTGTAGAGAAGAGTCAAAACTGGTCTTCTCTTAAAGAACTTCAATGTTATTTTTTATGTTTTGTACTCTCCTATAAGGCTACATTCAAAAAGACCTCCGGTGGGGCGGGGGGCGGGGGAATCCAAAAAGTTCTCAGATTTTTCAAATGCCCAAAAGAAAGTAAGTAGTGCATTCAAATCCCTCTCTTCTGGTCATTCTACGGATGGCTACACTTCGTGATGCGTTCTTTTCGAAATGTAAAAACAACAATAAACACAACAACTTCCGCCCTGCTTTTTCTCAGTGACGATGCCACTGCCTATGGAATCGACACGGTCAGCTTCTTACATGGTGACTGAACATGGATCAGAAATCATCACGAATATGGTCAGCATCTCACACAAAAACTTGACACAGAACATTTCTACGGAGTTACCTATCTTAGATGATGTTAACGTTGGTAAGTCAGAGAGAGAGAGAGAGAGAGAGAGAGAGAGAGAGAGAGAGAGACTCGATGTAGTGGTGAACTTTATCCCCTCTATTGTTCGCAGTTGAACAGTTTTTTGAATAATAATTTCAGATTTCGTCAGTGTCACTGCATCGGTTGGTAAATTTAGTGCTACCTCTTTTCCAGTTTAACCTTAACACACTTAGAAAAGCATTCTGTGTTTTCTCCTTGACGAACCCTTGTTAGACTGTATGTAATATTCATGTAATATAATGGATGGCTAAGATATCAAACATGTAATTTTACAGTCCACAAAAATTGTAGTCTTAAAAAAAAAGAAAGCACGTTTAAAACCATAGAAAATGGACTGTCTACGCTTAAAGGGCAAGTGATACTAACGTTTGATGATTTTTTCACTATTTTATTTTTAATGTCAATCACAATTTCTTGTTTGTCTCTCCAAAGCATGTTGAGATGCACAGTATTCAGCTTGTCAATTCAGCCTGTACATGTGTAAACTGCATTGTTATAATTGTTGACAAGTGAATTCTGGTCCGGACTAGAATTAAAATGTTAACAATAACAATGCGTTTTACTCATATAGATGCTATGTTGATAAGCTAAACAGTAGGTGTTTCAACATTATTTTTGCTGTAGTATTAGAACATGCAATTTACATACAAAACAAAAATAATGAAAAAATCACCGAAAGTTAGCATTTCTGAACCTTTAAATTTTGGTAGAAGTTGTTTGGCAGCTCAGTGTCTATTTTCATACGGCTGTATGAGCCATGGCTGTACGAATTATAATGATATATCATTACATATATGCATGTACAATATACTCTAAATCACTGACTATTTATTACCTTATTCTTGTAAATTCAATTCAGGCAACAGTGACCAGTCTGACATAGCAGTGTACGTGTGCACAGCTTTGTTGGTAACCATTGGTATTTTGGCGTCTATAGCTCTGCTTTACAAACTTAAAAAGAAGAAGAGACGGCTGCAGTGTGCCCGATGTCTCACGAACCACGGCCAGCCAGCACATCAGAATCAAGGTATTAAAAGGTCAAATTTTTATGACTTTGTACTAAGGCAATGTGCTTGCATTTCAGTGGAAACGCGTATACTAAAGTGTGTATGCTTACTTCATATCATGCATTGAACTTACACTTTAATAATATTATTTAGCCATCGATGAGAAACTTTCCGATAAAGCTATACAATTTACGTCAGCTTTTTTGCCCAGCTACAAAACTTTTATCGAAGTAAATAGACCAAAACTAGACTTAACTTTAATGAATGTATAACTTACAGTCATTCTGTGCTCTCCCTGATTTTCCCAGTTGTTAATATGTTTACATGACTCATAATCGGCCCCTAAAAAAATATCGTATGCAGGAAACAGGCGTAAAACAACATGGCAGTTGCAGTAAAGTCAGATGTAGAAATTGCAGCGCACCAACCCAGTCGCTACTGAGTTATGATAAGCATAGACTGAACTGAAATTTCTGTGATGCCCTTTCAGGGTGTATCTATCACAACATTAAGGACGGAATAGTTACGTTCACGTCTCGAGTAACTCATAATCCTATCCAGCCAGAAGAAGACAACTCGGAGAGTTCTTCAACCAGTGATGACAATGTCGACCAACTCAGCTGTCACTCATTTCCTTCCATGTTAGAAGCTGGAACAAACAGACAATATAGACAGTGTTCGAGAGAAATAAGTGTTTAGATTCTTATAAAAAATGTTAGTAAAAATCCACGGCTTGTGAGCTTTAGCTACAGAATTTAGTTACCCTGTGCAGTCAACATAAACACTCGTACGTCACGTTCTTTAATAAACGGTGATTTCAAAGACTACCTGAAAGTTTTGCTACAGGAATGCTGCACATTTTAGAAAACCCAAGCTTTAAGAGTTAATGTCATTGGTGTATCTCTGTCGGCATTTGCCTTTTCTGATTGTAACATTTTTAATTTTCAAATTCATATGGTAATTTCAAATAAAGACGTAGATACAACTTAGGACGTTCCGTTGATTTATTTTCATCAATTTTTCAGCAAGTCGTCTTTTTTATCTCACATGTTCTCTGAGCTTCTGTCCAACCAATGTCAGTATTTCTGTCACAAACGTTCATGAAATTTGAAACAAATCTGGTACGTGGATTCTGTTTGGGAATGGCAAGAACCGAACGGTATAGTTTTTTCGAGAATGGCTTGTATAGAATTTGCATGATGAATTATTTAAAAAAATATGCAACTCAAGAACAGGTGTACAAAACTTGATGAGATTTGCTGCCACATATTGATCAATAATGGGTTTAACAGTAAAGAAAGATGTTAAAATGTGACAGGGAATTTAGTTACTAATTAGCATGTGCGATGAACTTATGCAATTCAGGCTTTCAACCAAGAATGGCTGCACAAATCTGAATAAAATCCAGCATACAATTTCTGTTTGGCAATGGCAAGAACATTTCAGTTTTTTGTGGGTGTGGCTTGCAAAATTGATGCTAATTTGCATAATGATTTGTCCTGAAATAAGATATATTTAGACTTACAGAATCGAATCTGATAAATTTTGATACATGTATTATCATACAAATTATTCGTTTCAGAGTCATTTAGCAATATTAATGATATTGCTCATTTGCATAAATAACGACGAACAGGATTATTTATTTGTTGGAAATGCACAACACACGTCTCAGCACATTGTACATAACAGAATAAAAAGTAATATAATAAAAGCACAACAACACATGAAGCTTAAAAGAGAAAACTCATTGGATTAAAACAATAAAATTACCCAAAGAAAGTCTTTTATAAATTACAAATAAAACTGAGTAAAAAGATAAGTTTCAAATTGCACTTAAAACTGTCAACCTATGAACGATATCGATCATATTATATATAGTTCATAGTATGTGCGTAAGGACCCGCAGCATATACTACCATAGTCCCGGTAATGTCAGAATAAATTTTAATTCTCATTCGCATGAGGGCGCCTCTCCTCGTACATGTTTGGCAATCGACTATTACACACACCCACTAGTATATGATGAATGTTTATCAGATCCTATTGTGCCATATAAGGCTACACAACATCGCTTCCGTACATTATTGAGTACTAGCACCATTTGAACGATTACACACAACTTCAACACAACGCACATTCAATGACGCCTTCAATATGAGCTTCCGTCAATTTGTGGCAGCGATTACATGTATCTCTCTCTGGTGTTTGTCCACGTCTGAACAAGCTGGACCTGTGAAATCAACGACGCTGTATCGTGGTAGGTTTTCATTTACCTCTGTTGTAGATTAAAGAAAACAGCCTCTGCGTCACAACATGACAACAATGGACATGTTATGGAGTCAGAAATCCCTACTGTTTCGTAAAAATGCGAAGTTTTCTGTCTCGCCCTCAAAACAAAATTAACTATTTGAGTCCCTGGTAATGTTAACACACCTGTTCACTGCACATCTAAATGCTTCGATACATTTAGCAAAACTTCATATTTTTAAGGAAAGGCATTCATTGTCATGTGTTACATGGTCACTACTCTTCATAAATTTTTACAAAGTTTGGGAATTACACAAACCGACCGTCAGAGTAGTAAAATATGAGATACACTCTTTAATGTAAAAGACCTACACTAACTTTAACCAGACTTAGCGACAATCCATCATTTTAAAGAAAAAAAACACATAAGTACCTTTTCTAAAAGTCATGGCTCATGAGGCCTGGAAATTTGCTGATCTCTACCAACGTTTAAGTGCCAAGTCCATGTAGGACACCGTGATATTTTGAATAAAAGCTTTATAATCTATTGATTCTTTTAACCACTACTAGAATTTAGACTGTCAAAGTAGGTAATTTTATATACCATAATATGTAGATTCATACTTGCAAATTCAGAATGTAATATCAGTTTCTAACCCCCTCCCCCCAACATTTCGACCTTGTTATTGATTTTCGATTGCAGAGGCATATTTTGCTCTTCATTGATACTTAAAGAAATTAAAATCATCCAGTACTGCAGAGATCAAACTCTTCTTCCATGAGTTGTGTATCTTTTTCGCGAGTACAACTAGGGAGAGCTTGCTTCAGCCTCGGTGGCGAAACCATCTCGTGACTTAACGTCATATCTAAGTAAATAAAAACAAACCCATATATGGTACAGGTGAAATAGGGCAATATTGACAAAACACAACTGAACGTTTTTCTACAATACTGTTAACGATTTCTGACTTCTATATCAGCACTAGCTCCAACGACGACAACACGATGGCTCGATTTTCAAATTTTATTTTATCATCCGAAGTACCTAAACACGTAACCACAAATCGACTGACCCCAAGGACTGACCATTGAACCGTTGTATTCCTGTGTGTAACATCGATAAGTGTTTGCAACACACTGAACTGAATGAACTGTGTAAGCGTACTTATTTTCAAAACCAGAACCAGGATAAATCTTCAGTAATAACAAAAAGGATTATTCCTCTCCCATTCTGGCAAGATTATTGCGGTGTATAGCCTCGACAAAACGTCTTGTCAGTCATCATACCACAGTACCGGTGGCGATGATGATGGCCGCTATATCTCGTTTTCGGTCATGTTGTTTATACGCATAAATGTTTTGCCCCAATAAAATCAAGCACGTGACCAAGCAGTGAGGGCGTGCGTTGGTGATGATCTGATAACATAAAAGATGTCCCAGCGCCGATTTGAACTCTTCAGATAACAGTCAACAAATGTTGTAAATCACTGAAGTATCGGTATCTGGCCGGGAACCAAAATAACGCCTGAAGTTGAAATTACTGCGACGTTGTTGTTAGTGTTGGCTTGGTTAAACAACGTTGACGATTATTAGAAAAGATGAAAGACGTGGGAAATTTATTATAAAATTCAATATCATGACAGGCATCAATGGTTAACTGGGTCATATGTCTATCGCACTGTTATGTTGTAAATGATGTTTACAGCCATAAACAAAGAACCGCTTTGTTGAAGTAAATCATCGACTTAAATTAGCAAATCGTTCTCCGGTCAATAGCTGTACGTGTGACCTACATCAGATTGACCCCGCACCCTGCCATGCGTTTAATGTAACATTCCTTTACTTGCTGAAATTGTTAGCCAGTAAAGATGGTATTGCGACTGCAAACAAAATTTCGCAGACGTCTGAATGCAAAGTCGATATTTAAGTAATAATTTTAAAACAATTACCCTTTTTCATATCTTTAAATATACTTAATAGCAAGAAATTTAATCGCAATACCATTTGAAAGGAATGACATTTTGTCTATCGTAAAAAGTACTAGTATGTACGATCGATAAGATGATTTACAAAGCCATTGATACTCGCTCCTTGACAATACTTGTCGTCCATTTTTTGCAGATTTAACCTTGTCCTCAAACTCAGAGAAGTCATCAAAGTATCCTGAAAACAGCGGAAGTACATCGAGTGCAGGTAAAGGTAGCAGAATGTGGAATGGTGTGAGAACGAGAGTGACATGCTGACAGACAGACAGACAGACAAGTAGACACAAATAGACATTGCGGTTTGGAAAATTACATGTAATTTGTCACGTGTTAAAATATCGCTTTTAGCTCAGCTCAGACTAGGTATTCTTCCTTTTTAGATAGGCAGGAAATATAGACAGGGAGAAAAGAACTGTTGACTGATAAACAAGAAAATATATGTATACTATCAAACGAATTGAGAACACTGCATAATTTTAAAATGTGTGATTAACGAATAACCTTATTATGACTGTTATGATCATAACAAAAAAAATTGTTTTATAAAACTTGAGAGTTCAAAATTAGTTTCTAATTGTCTACTCTTATTAGGTGTATCGAGTGAGACAGATTCCACAGGTAACATAAAGCAACCGGTTTCTCCAACATCACTCTCACAACAGCCAACTACCATACCGGCAGATGAAGGCAAGCAGGTCACCGAAGGACCAAGTAAGTATTGTCATTACTGAGAAGAGAATTCTTGTTATTGCCAATGAAGCCGCTGATATCACTAGTGCTAAGGAGGCACTGTCTTTCCGGTTTGTCTAGTGTAATATATATAATTTTGGTGTTATTATTATCCTTTGGGTCTGATGTCTTCATGTGTACAGCCTTCTTATGTGCGAGAATTTTTTGTAGCCTGTAACTAAAACACATGTGGAATATTACACGCACAGATTAGTTTGGTTCTCTTGTACATCATCTTAAAGTATTAGCTGTGGTGAATGGACTGATTAACGAAGTTTTTTTAAAAATTAACCAATGTATTCTGGGAGTGAGAATTGAACCCCTTTTCGAAGGATCTAAATATAGACTAAACTTGTCAGTGTCATATTGCGAGTGTTTTCGTCTCACAATTGAACAAGAGGCATGCATGACTTCTGTGATATCGATTAACCGGAATCAACTTAGTGAGACTTACCGGTATGTACAAAAGTATTGTCACTAACAAAGAAAGTATGGTACCGGACCATTATTATGATTATTACTACTACTACCACCAATACCACTACTTCTACTAAAAATTCCCCAATGCGCACTGCACATATGTATCAGTGCGCTGTACATGACTGCAGATTGAATAAAAAATAATCGCACCTGACGAAAACGACAGTAAACATAGAACTTTAGAAAAATAGTGCAGTCGATAAAATATGTAAAAATGACAAGATCTGAGACACAAATCATTGATTCTAAAACATTACAGATGGTGAAACTTAGTAAAAACATGGGTCTTCAAACTACGTTTGAAACAAATTTTTTTGTTTGCATAGCAAATCTCTTATATGGCAAGGGAATCCACAAGAAAGGTGCATAAACAGAAAAGCCTCGCTGGTCATAACTCTTGTTACATTTATCCCTTAATTGGTAAGACTGAACGTAACCTTGTCGGCGGACCGGCCAAGGGTTTCTTGCCAGAATATACAACTCAATTCTCAATTTAGACCATTACATACACAAGTTAGGCCCATACATGTCATGGCATTGCCTTGATTGTTTTGCCATAATAGTTTAACTCGTCAATTCGCGTGAATAAGAATTTACGTCTCGTTCCAACTTGCACAAGGAGTCGTTCTCAATGGAACAAAGGGATATGGACATATCAAAGACAATTGTTTTGACATATTTTGAACGCGGCCTTCCATACATATATGTATTACAGCTGTTATAGTTTTTAACATGAGTTCGACACTTTCAATATTGCCCGACATGTTTCGTTTAAATCTTTTTACAGGTTCTAACGGACTAAGTTTGTGGCAACTTCTACTGTGTGTATTATTTGTACTTGTATTCCTCTCAGTGGGCATGTATTGTGGATCGGGTATCTTCTGTAAGAAGGATTCAAAACAACATGACGTCATTGTGTGACTCCAAGGTGAGGAACAGACAACTATCAGAGTCAGCTCAATTTAATATTTCAAACTTCTTTTCTTTAGTCCGTTGTCATAATATACATTATGGCTTCTGTGTCATGAATACCTAAATGTGTGTGTTTGGTAGCGTCTACATAATTAAATTTTATAATAGGGACAGAGTTTTAAGTTAAATACAACATGATAAATATTGTAATCATTAGGTTTTGCCGTAAAAACAATGTTGCTGTCCATTCGATACTGTTCTACGTCACATATGTCAATCCATCGAAAATATCCCTCTTATATGTAAAATTTAGTTTTGTTTCGTCACTGCCCCTGTGATATAATTATTCATTTTCGACTAACGTATCTCGTTATCCCAGTGACTCGAATTCAATACAGTACGTGCACTTTGCAGTAAACGAAAACGTACATTAAAAAGTAAACAAAGAAGCAACAAAAAATTACTAAAACAAAAAGCGAAGTAGAGTAGACCTAAAACAACAACAACACAACAACAACAACAACAACAACAACAACAACAACACAACAACACGAAATAAAGAAGCAACTGCAACAGCACATACAACAAGCATACCTATGAGAAGTAAACAAAATCCTATTAATGTTATCTTTATGATTCGTTACATGAATCATTCAAAATGTCGATTTCAGAGGATCGAAAAGTTTTTCATGACGTCACAACATAAACTTTCGAAGAAAGGGTGTGCAAGTAAATCATATTAAATCTACACTACAAACCAATCGTAACAGACCGCTGTTTTCCTTCGTAATGCTGCGTTTGTACTGAATATTAACATAATTTATTACAATGTTTTATTAACTAAAGTTAACTTTAACTGACTTTAGCTTGTTTGGATTTGTGGCTTGTAATTCAGATATTTGGCAAAATTATGCATGAATTTTGAAAATGCGAAAAAAAGTTTAGGATAGGGCAGGTCGGGTTACTGGAAAAACTCATAACACTATATTTATCTGGCGTAATCCAAAAAGATAATGTCTGTGTATATGACTTTCCAGAAGTTCATTTCTTAGTTTTATTCTCATCAGGTCTTCTTGTAAAATAAGAAACTTACAAAACAAAATTTTAAAAACAAATTTTATGGTTTCCATAAATATGCCATGACATGATACAGCCTGTTAAAATGCATTAGTAATGTGATACTTTTTATTTCATTTCAGATGAACAGTATTTCGTTCCATATTAGTGCCCATACCATTGACGTTTTGAGATAGGCTGCCCAAAGTGACTTTGGTATTAGAGACTTACGCCTAGCATCGTTGAATTTCGTCTCTTTGCACGCGAACGGACAATGACACAAGTTATTTGCTTAATCGGATGTCGGATGCAACGACTTGGACAAACACTTTCGTGTTTCAAATCGTCTTACTGTCTAACTTTTCCATTTATGACAATCGAGAGAATGTGTTTCTCGCTTCATAGGAATCATCGATTCAGACAGCAAGAATACGGAAAAAAGAGCCTCTTTGAACACACTGGCCCGCAGTTGTCTATACATGTATGCACTGCTGGACTTCCATTGATTGATGTGAGCCACCATACCATACTGATTGAATGGTGTCTGAAATTGATCGTAGTTATTTTTAGCTCTCGGTATCCAATTGTTTGGACAGATACTTCGGAATTTCCCATGGTGTATATAAGTTGCCTTAAAATGTTGTATTTAGATATTTCCTCCGTGAAACAGAAAAATGATGATAATAAAATGACTTTTACATCAACTTTGCGAAGTTTACGCGCTTTTTTACTTAGACACGATCATGATAGTATATTAAAATCACTGCCGTACGAAGCATTGTTTATTATGTTTTATGCAATTATGGCCGGGGTCACCTACTTTGCACTGTGGGATATGGTTTAAACCTCCAAGGCTACGGACCTTGGCTAGAATCTTTTTAATTTTAAAGTATTTTCTTGTGTAAAATACCAAAAGTTTTTAGTATTTTCTGTGTTTCCGACATGGCCATATTGGGTCGTGCGCGCGACCTTGATTGACCCTCCACCTTTCGATTTAGGAGACACACTCAAAAGAGTTTTCAAGCTTATTTCTCCGACAAGAGCTGGTGAAAATTTGGTTGCGATATATCTCACCGTAAAGTGTGGAAAAAACTACGTACACCCAATGTAATGTCGCCAGTTTTGATAGAGTGGGGACTAATTAAACTATGGTATTGTTATTAAAAGTTTTACATCTGATATTCCGTCAATATACGCGCGACAAGAAGTCAGTGACCGCTCAGTGTAATTGACCTATTTGAAAAATTTTAAAACAAACCTGGAGGATTTAATTTCCTCCGTAACAATCCTGCATCATTCATGTATTAAACACCGATATTGATTATTCTTTGAACAATATAACTTTTTTTGTATTTCTCTTACCTGTAGTTTTCTTGGCTTAAAGATCAGAAACTGCAGTTTCTGACGAGTTTTATCGTCTTTCTCTTCGAATAAACTACAAGTTTTTCACATAACATTGAAGTGACCGTGATTAGCTTAATCGTTAATTCTACCGTATACAGTCAGCAAATTCAGAGCTGACATTCATAATACTGATGTAATGTCGACATTATACTAAAGATATGTGCAAACATGTGGTGACAGGGCCAATAATCGGCAAAATTACTATTTCTATCGGAATGTGGGAAGAGTGATACAGTATAATTCCTTCAAGGGATGTTCACGGTTGTAATTTGTTTTTGAACACAGCTGCACGCACGGGACGACGGTAAATTAGAAATTTGGACAAGTCAGTGTTGCATGCATAGCTGTTGTTGAAGCTAACAGTTTGAGTCGTGCATTTTTTCTGGGATTCAACAATCGGGGATGGTCAGTTTTTTTATGCATCCTGATTTTGGAAAGCACATTATTTCATTCTGTTAGTGGATTCATAAAGATCGAATTCGTGAAGAGGCCTTTATGTCATGTATGCTCTAAGATTATGAGACAACAATCATCATGTTGAGGACGTGGCACTGGCGGCAGTAATTCCACCGGTGGCTCTCGATACGATCCGTTTATGTAGACACGCATGACAGTTATGTAGTGCTCTGATGTCTCGCCATTCTTGCAGAAAGTGGTGCGTTCTTCATCGACTTTTGAATGTCGTAATTTCATTTCAAATGTTTCTATTTCAAAGACAATGACACCTAGAAAAAATGAAAGAATGAATGAATTATTGAATGAATGAAAAAATGTAAGAATCAATCAATCAATCAATCAATTGATCAATTGATATGTTTACAGTTCTTATATAGCCTAACAACTTGATGCTTGAGTGAAAGTTCAAGCATAAATACTAGGTAAAAATGTATTTGGTAAACTACTATCTAAGTAACGCTTAGAGTACAGCAATGTATTTACAAATCATCAGTAAAGGGGAAAGCTGTAAAATCGATGAGCTTGGTTTGCATACCTTTCCCTGTGTACCCTCCGGTTCAGTAAAAAAGAAAGCTGGTATCGAAGCGTAACAGAAAATCTATGGGAAGCACGGACAACAAAAACGCATATAGCCTACCGGTGACGCGAAGCCATGCCTTTATCCTAACCATTGTCTGTGACAGATCCTCAAATCCAGATGTAAGCTGACACGGAACAAATGTCCGGAATGTTAAATTCAATGGTGAGGCTGACCAATGCAACACGTAAAATTCGCACAAAGTGGGTTCTGCCTTCCGCATGTTCGACGTACGATGGTCAGGGATCCTGGAATTTATGACATACGTACAAGGGAAGTTGTGATTACCCACTTAATGAAAAACACTCTTAGAATAGATGTGGAAAATTGGGAACGAATAAATTATATTTTCACTTTACAATTTTGCACTTCCAAACCACACCACAGATAAACTATTCGCTTTTCATAGGACTTCGAAGAGACTGTTTGGAAATTTCACTTCATTCATTGTTATTTTCATTTTCCTCATCGTGCAATGTAGTTACCTTCAATACTCCGTCAAAGGATACAAAATATTTGTTGTACAAAATGTCTCGACAGGTAGCATACACGCACGTTCGATACATGTACGATCTATTACAAGTTTTCGACTGCCTACCCGTTGGTCTGTGCGGGTTTTTTTCGGATTGTGATAAAATTTGCTACATAAAATGTCAAAAGTGAATATGATCGATCGTAACCATGCAGTGATGTCCCTTTGACTCATGAAATCACAAACGACCCCCAGCACCAACAATCGAGAAACTACCTGCCATTCTGCGTATTTTGGCATTAAGTGTCTGAATATTCTTGACTCTGACACCATGCGTTTTCACCCAATGGTTGTGTTAAAAGTTTGCTCTAAACAAGCAAATCGCTGATATATAAGGTTGAGATTCTCTCTAGCGTTACCTATTGGTTGTAAAGAAGTAATCACAAATCAAGAATACACCTTAAGAGACTTACTCAAATTTTAGAAAGACTTTCTGAGTAAGGAACCCACCGTCTTGAAGCAAAGTCAGAAAGAAGTCTTTGTATTCGATAACGTACGGAGATTCCGCGGTATATTAACGCGATCGCACAGGAAATATGTAGGACGGCGGTTGAGCTGAAGTTGTGTTTGATGCATTTCCACCACCCCTTGAAGCGAAGCTGTCGAATTCCATTTTCAATAATACAAAGTCTCGATTGTGCAATTTTTGTGTCTTGAAGGGTGAGGCTCACACCTTCTATGCGTCCAGGACTCTCGTCAGAAGATGGCACCCGAGCAAAGACAGTCACGAGAATTCAGGTCGCAATGGGTCACTAACGCTTTAGCATTCTCATTTGGCATTGACAACAACATGCGTAGTTCGTCGTGTATATAAGCATGTTTTGTCACAGAAACCCCGGCGGACAAGACAGTTCTGAAAACAACCAGCCCATTCCGAATAGTTGATCGTCATTTAAGCGGCAGTCGTCAATCGCTGTCCAGCATCAGTACTAAGTGATATTGCAGTTCATAATTGTCTGCCATCGTTAGTGTATTTTGGTAGGAGATACCATTGTGGTGTGCAAATGTTTTTGGCTGTGGGATTGGGACAGCTGAAAGTCCCCTCGTCGATGATTTCTTGTCGCACATGTTTTAAATGATTTAATGTATCATTTACACTTACAATTGATATCGCCATATGTTACTGCCGACACGCACATACTTCCCTGCTAGTGCCACTAGTGTTGGGAGTTGGTTCATTTGTTACTATTTGATGACCCTCACTTTAAATTATTCACTTCAAATCTCGGCAACGACATAAAATTCCACACAGATAAAAAATGCAGTAACAATAGCCTACTGTTCGAGCATTAAAATCGCTTTTGAACAAAGCATATCTTTGCAATCAAGGCACATGTCCCTGACGAAAGTTTAAGAGCAAACAAAGTACGCGAGAATCATGTACTGTCAGCAAAACAACAACTATTGTGTCCCTACAGCAATCACATCTGACTTGTACACGTTGGTTGCCTGATACTGTGTCAATAATTAAACATTATGTTATGTTGGTGTTTTTTCTTATCTTAGTCTGTCCATC
The DNA here is from genome assembly GCA_001465055.1 of Ptychodera flava. NCBI lineage: Eukaryota > Metazoa > Hemichordata > Enteropneusta > Ptychoderidae > Ptychodera > Ptychodera flava. Next base: position 49,782 of record LD350353.1, on the reverse strand, counting down.
GTATCTCAACTGATGATAGTAAATAGCAAAGCCAGCAAACATCGGTTTTAGGCGGTGAAAATTGAAAGTTAAAGGGTTTCCTAATCGTGCGAATCTGCTAATGGAAAAGGTGAGTTCTATCGGTATCCCTACAGCCATACACCATCTATTACAGTTTTGTTCCCTTTAAGTGACATGGGTAGATATCCTTGCACGCAATACACGCGATGTCCCCGAGTGCTGTAGCAAAAAGTAAATGACCGATGTAGTGACGTCACACAATAATGCTACTCAGCTTCGCCCTGGCCAGCTCATTACATACGATCAAGTAATTTCGTGCTCATTTTTTTATCCCGATTTTGACGCAAATGCTAAGGCTGTTTAAAATATTCCGTGCAAGCCAAACTTAAGAATAGTGGAAAATATATGGTCAGGTCGTCTATTCCAATAAATGTTACAATTTCGTCATTCTCGGTCCAGAGTCTATGCTCAGAGCGCACTTATTAGCGAGGACATATCTGTAACAATTGTGTGATAAGTTTACTTCAGTGTGCTTCAACGAATATCTTGATGGATATTCAAAGACTACAGAAATTTTGCCTATATTATGAACGCTCCCGATCTCAGTCCATATGGACCGAACATTTTCAACGTTTTCTATCATTTGAAACATTACAATTTTTTCATGACTTTCAGAACTACAGCAAACAGTATAAGAGAATAGTCCAATTTATTTGAAACAGCACAGCGCTTGGTTTGTCATATATTTTTATGTGATATGGTGACAACGGAGGGTGTCGAATAGTTTGTGTCTCGTAAGGGTGAAGGCATAAGAAATGAAGACAGTCAAATGGAAAATGAAACTAACAGACATAACGACAGCGATGAAAAGACAGAAAGGTCCATATTAGCCAACATGAAATTAACGGCCATACTGTGAATTTTGTTGTCAAATCATTTATTTCGACGTCATAATTTCTGATCAAATATTAAACAGTGGTTTACAATTAAAAAAGCTTATAAATATGTTTTTTACAGTTAAAAGTCATATATAATATTTTACAATTGAAAGCTTTTATACAGTTTTTAAGTGTGAATTATCACAAAATAACGGCTACAAGACTTTGAAGGTAAGTTTAACTACGTTAAGACTTAGCAACCAAAAGATTTAATTTGTAAATAATATTGCGAAAGGCGATGACGAAAAACAAAGCAGAATCTAGCTCAACTCGGATTGCGCTATCTAAAGCAATGGCCTGAAGGCGAAGAACGCGTAGGATTATTAAAGGACAGTGAGCATGCTTTTACCTTGGAAAAATTTAAACGTCAAGCTATATACGACAAAACCTAAGCTTTGCTAAATCAAGTATATCTAAATAAAATTGAATTTTCATTAAACCGTATAAACGTAACTGAACCGAATTAAACTTGATTAAACTAAACTAAGCTCTCTGAAAAACAGACATTGCGAATCTATTCGACTCGATGATACAAAAATTATTACTCGTAACAACCTTTAAAACCAGGAAGTTAAAAAACACCATATACACAGCAACGAAAATTTCAATGGATTCCGTAACTATCTAATTCCCGTATGTTCCATTAATTGAATTGTCAAAAATCATGGGTGTGATTACATAATAAATTATCTAGGCTCAGCAAGAAAAGAGATTCCAATTGATAGAATAATGCGTTCCTTCATAAATATCATAATCAGTGTCAAGTTCAAAAAATGTGTTTAAACATTTTCAAAAAACGTACCATTACGGAATAGCGCTATTAAAGTGCATTTGATATACTAGACAAATATGCTAAACATTTCTCCAAAGCTGATTATTTGGTATTTCATTTACATTCACTTTTTGCACGTTATCGTAGTTTTAAACCTTGTTAAACAGTTTTTATCGACAATGGAAATGTATTTTTGTGATATAAGCGGCTCTTTTTCAAAAACAAAGTATCGCCACATATGACTTTTCTTTAAATAGTAAATTACAATTATGAAAAGAGAACTCATCAGCTGAACTCCGGTGGGAATACATCACGCAAGTTAAAACTAGACAAAAACTAAGTTTAACTAAACAAAGGAAAACTAATTTAAACTAACCTGACCTTAATGTGGCGTAAAAAGTCAACTTAAGTAAACTTCATTAACTAAACTAAATTTACTGAAAAATGTGACAATGTGAATTCATTTGAGAAGATACTATCGACACAAAATTCATTCTTCGTAAACATTTTCATAACAAGAAAATTCCAAACCAAACCAAAATCGATATTTAAATGCAATTGATTCGTAGCAATCAAGCCATGATTAAATTTTGTGACTCTTTTTTTCTCATTTGTTCAAATATCTTGATTGTGATTACATAATAAGTTGTCTACGTCCAACAAGTACAGAAATTCGAATTTGTATATATGAGGTAAAAAGTTACTTAATCAGGAAAATTATAGATGTCAGGTTCCACAAAATGCACTTCATTCAGCACATGTTATCGAAGCTTTAAAAACCTTGTGAAATATTATCATGTGAAAATGTAGACCTTAAAACATAAACTTACCGCATTTAGTAAATTTCAATGATGTTATAAGAAATTTAACTGTAGAATTACAAGGCAAATTTGATCGTAAGTAAGTCAACAGAATATTGCATACGGTATCCACTGTCTAAAATAGAATTGACATAGAAGTAAATGTTTCCTTATTTAAAGTTTACTCAAAAATATTGCATATTTTACTTCACAATATGTATTACATTATTATGTTCAACAACGAATTAAGATAGAAAGTGCATCGAGGACAGGTATTCTTACTCTCAAGGTTTTACAATGCATTTTGGTCTTCCAGATGTAGGGGCTCATTTTGAAGCTCATGGAGTGAATAAAGTTTTCATCGGAATATCTTTGTGAAAATCGACAATGTTACCCCCTCCAAGAGTCAACAGAGGGATGGTGGCCATCTTGAATTTCAAATGTCGGTACACATGGGTTTTTTTCTCTAGTGCCGATTTTTTTCGTATTGCCCCTATTTTTCTTCTTGTTTCCAGAGGGACTAATGTTTCTTTACGCAAAGTTTCAGCAAAAGTTTAAGACTTTCAATTTGGAGGCTCGTAGGACGTACATTAATTGTTGTTAAACTGAGCAGTTCACACAAAGTCATTATTTAGTTGTTTCTCAAATCTCTCTCGCGATTCTTTAATCGATAGTGAGTGTTTCAGTCGAATCTTTATAGTTTGTGCTACTTCAAATCGTGCGGCGTAGTTGTGACGTAGAACATCAATAATGCGATTACGCCATGTATCTATATCGCCCTCAAGGTCTTTATCATTTACACCAACATTAACAATCATTTGCTTCGCTTCGGCTGGGAATTCTTTTCTAATAAACTCAGCTAATCCAGAGTTCGCTGTCACCAGTACAGGTACACCTGCTGCCATCGCTTTAAGAGCTGGCATACCGAATGCTTCGCTTCGAGAAGACAACAGAACGAGGTTGCTTTGCATCAGGTGTTGTCTGTCTTTTTCCTTTTTTCCGTACAATGGAAATCTCATATCAAGATATT
>LD350353.1:26813-41666 GCA_001465055.1 Ptychodera flava | reverse complement strand
TCAACCGCTCATACACTGCAAAAATGCTCTCGTTACGGACAACCCGTTAGAAGTGATCGAAGTGTAACCATGTATAACAAGATTGCAATCTGAATTTATCGCCAAGGAATTAATTTGCATTGACTTAAATAATATAGTTTTTATGAGTAACATATTATACAACACGATTGGAACTAATTTTGGATAATTGGATGGTTAAGTTATGTCTGTTTGATCTGCAAATGTAAGCTCATTTGCTTTTATAGATTGGTTCATGTCCGTCCGTCCGTCCGTCCGTTCACGCAGATATCTAAGACATGCCCTTGTCAATTTCTTTCAAACTTTGCACAAGGATAGTACCCTACCTCATACAGATGCACGTCGATTTGTTTCACAATGCAATCAAATTTGGCCGTGTTAGAGGACTTTTTAGTTTACACCTCCATAGACTCCCATGTATAAGGCAGTTCTTCATAGACTTCCATGTATAAGGCAGTTCTCCATAAACTCCCATGTATAAGCATAGGGGCAGAGAAAAGTCCCCTGGGGTGGGGAGGGAGTGTTTTTTTGTGCAACAGTTTACCTTATTTGATTTTATTAATTTTGACTGTGATATTTCAAATAAAGAGTTCAACTCCACACCGTCTGACTGCTTTATATATATATATATATAACCGATAAGTCCTTATCTCCTCTCCAACTTGTGTATACACCACTGTAATTGCTCCAAAAACATTGCAAACTTGCCAATCCGCTGTCCGTATCAGCGGATTAATTGATTGAGTCAACACCACAGCCGTCACACACGTATTTTATTACATGTGTGACGGCTGTGGTGATAGGATATTAGACCTTAAGATGTCACATCTTGTACCTCATTTATTATGCGCATATGTATTTCTTGGCTGGCCAATATAGCTAGAGGTCTGATCTTTTTACCGATTTAGAACCATAACTTAGACATGCCTCATGTGTTTCCAATTGGGAACAACGACACAGACCTATGTGCCCATAGATCTCAACATATATACACTCCAGTGATACTTCTTAGTGACCACATTTCCCTGCCCCATCAAGACTAATACTCCTATTATAAGTGGGGACTATGTCATTGTCAATGACTTGTCTTTTTAAGTTACACACTTGTTTTATGAGTAATTTGTAATATTTCAACAATCAGCTAAAGAGCACCTAACACTTTTGAGAAATTTTAAAAATGTGGAAGTCCAATAATCCAAAATAAGTTCCAATCGTGTTATACGTAAACTTAAAATTATTCAAAAAAAGTAATTATATTAAGAAAGATACTATAAATTTACATTAATAAAATTATATCAAATCAGAATCAAATGCCAGAAGATATGGAATCTCTCAGGAGAAATAAGCTTAGATGAGGATACATTGTAGAAAATCAAAACTGTAGTACGCATTTGTTAATAACAGGATACTTTTTTAAACTGGATGGATTTGAAAGATTCCATGGCAATGTAATAATATATCAGATATAATCTTACTTTGATGCTGTACAATCCCCGTTGCTTGTCACGGTGTCGTATCGTAAAGACAAGCAGAAAATAAGCAGTAAACACTGCATATTTGTACTTTAAAGTGAGTTACTTCCCTGAGAAAAATAAACATACAAACAAATAAATACATGTTAGGTAAACGAAAATATATCTGTTACTGTTCAGCTCACGTATATGTGTTTGTGTTCTTTATATACGTCCCAGCATATGATTGCAGGGTCCAGGGTTCACTAGTTTTCTGTCTGCAGAGGCTAATGAATTAGAAAGCAGCCGCATCAATTTAATCATCCATATATATATATATATATATATATATATATATATATATATATATATATATATATATATATATATATATATATATATATATATATATATATATATATATATTATCAATTGGACGTTAGCAGTTGATCCCCAGTGGAGTGGAATTTATAGAAAACTTGATTGATACACACTACCACACCCAGTTGTTTGGTCCGAACGTATTTTAATGAACTTGTGACACAACGTTTCGCTCCAAAAGTGGAGCTTCTTCAGGTGTACTGTATAACGGAAAATACAAAGATCGTGCTTATAAATAAATGCTATACATTAAGAAAGCATTGCTTTACAAATCTTTAAATTGTGGAATTATTTGGGAAAGTCGATCGATTGGAAATGACATGTGATTTTGTGAAAAAAGTACCCACCTTGCAGTCCGACGCCCAAGGTACAAGTATGTTGGGTAAATTATCAAATCATCACATTATGGAATCATTATTCCAATTTGGAATGGTTCTAAATTGGAATGGAATCGTCCCAAATTGGTGTGATAAAGACTGAAATGACTCGTGATTGTGAAATGAGAAGTCTCTCACTCTCTCACTGTATATCAGAATATCATGCGAAAATTACTTTTTGAAGGGAGATGGTCACTACTTTATCTCAATGAAATGAATGAGCAAGTCCGCATGAATTTAGAAAAGGTACCTTGCAAAATGTTATAATTCAGACTTTACGCAGCAACTGGTGATAACCCGCGTTCTGCAGGAAATGAAATGAATATTTGCGCTTAGTATGGAGCAATGGTCGCCATTTTCCTTTTTCTAAATCACATTATTAATAAGACAAGAAAACATCTAAAGGGCAGTTTTACTTTGTAATGTATATTTTCTAAACTTTGGTAAATTTAGAACTGATAAAGATTAGAAATTTTATCATTTAATTATTTAATTATTTATTACAAGTGCATGTTATAAATTTAGACAGGTGGAAAAACACTGACTTCGTGATTAACACAAAGTTTGTACTAAAAAATTCATATCAGTTACTCTTTAAGCATTATCTGTCATATGAAACTATTTCAAGAGCTAATAGTCATATGATACTATAGAATGGGTCGGACAATTTGATAATCGGGGGGGGGAGCTTGGAAGATAGACCCTGGGACATTATTATTTTTTGTCCCTGCTTCATCAGTATTTTTTTTTTGTTTCCACTGTGTCTATGTGAATTTGGGCATCCTTTCTCTTCACTCGGCCATTCAGAGGATTTTTTCTTGTGCACATGGGCGCTCTGAAATGCTTTCTTATTGCAAAGAGTCATATGACATGACAAAAAAGCACAGGGGAAAAATGTAAACCAGAACAAAGTTTATATGGAACTATAGACAAACATCATCTGCTTCAGAATGCTAGAAAGTTTGAAAAAAAAACACAAGCATCCTTTACTACAGCAAAATGACTGATGGAAACAAATAAGAAGTCATCGAGGTCTCAATCTGCAAGAAACCACAACCTGCTGTTAGCGAATAGGTTTTTTCCAGGTAGTAGGCTAAAAGCATGCCATGGCACATTGACATTTGAAGATATTAAACACCTATTGCCTGGTCATGAGGGCTATAACACCCGTCTATTACCCCGGGCCGAGGGGACGCGTGTTATCAGAAACACATCGCTATTCCCCGAGGCCGTAGGCCGAGGGGTATAGCGATGTGTTTCTAGTAACACACGGCCACGAGGGGTAATACGAGCGCTATAGCCCAAATAAACACCAGGCTATAGGTATTTTATAACATACCACATGCTCATGTTGTATTGTTATATAGTTTTTAATGTGTTTTGATATTTTGCACCGCAACAATCCATTGTGACAAGTTTCCACAGCGGTTCCAGTTGTACGTGGTACCTCTTTCTTTCAGAAAATATTCTAAGCATACCTAGCGACATCCTTAGTTGCACTTTAATCTTTTCCGTCGATGAGCTGTTTAAGTTCCTACGCTGTTTGAATGTTTGAAAATGTTGGAAAATCTGTTTTAGAGAATGTGTCGTCACCTATCCCAGACGCACATCACGTTGTAGTCACCCGCCATCGTTGCAAAGCTGCAGACGACACTACAGTCACGTGACCGGGCGCTTTTCCAAATTTGGTTAGAACTACTTCCCTAAGAAAATAGCTTTCAAAAAATACCCTCTGACGTCACTTTTGTCGATCTGGTGGGCACTAGACGTATCTATTTTCTCGTCACGTGACGTATTCTGGCGAATCGCGACACGGAATGAGCATGTGGCGTGTTATGATATAAAATAGGTGTGCCCAGGGCACTTTGCAAGTTCCAATTTGGAATCATTCCAATTTGGAACCATTCCACTCAAATTTGGAACATGCCACTCCAACTTGGAACCACTCCAAAATGCAATGGTTACATCCCATGCCATTTTTCGCCTTTATATAGGCATGCTTGTGCAAAGTAAACAAATATGACTCTAATTATGTTCGAGTTTGGAAATGTGAACTCTCTATCTTTCATATCACCTGACTGTCTGTAACATAAGTTCCATTCGTGACGAACTATCGGCGATCCGCGCGCAGTTGCCACATAAAATATCGGCGTTGGCATTAAAAAATTGTGTTTTAAAAATTTTACAAAGAGGGAGTGCCTCTTTAAGTGCACACTGTAGTTTTGCATTTTATTAGTATACGTAAGTGTATACTTAACGTATTTGACACATTAACAGAATAAGTATATGTGTATATATTGTTGTATATCAATCATTTTGCCCTGTGATATATTTATGCTTGAACGAGGATATCTTTATGTTATTTTTTCTTTTATATGTATGATGCATTTTTCTTGAAATGTTGTGGCTAGTGTTTGATTGCTCTGAAACTCGGCAAAATGCATATTTAAGAATAAAAATATTTTTTGAAAAATAAAGTCCCTGCCTGCCTACCTTCCTACCTACCTACCTACCCTATTTTTGAAAACCATGTTAGCGGAACAGCACAATTTATTTTTTGGCCCAAGCTTATCTAATTCGGACTATAAAATCAGAACAACAGAGTGCACGTGGTCCGTTCAGAAAGCTGAAAGCACGTGAGTTGGTATCTCGAAACTATCTGAGGCTGATACAACTACATTTACTTCCTAAAAACTATTGATACTGTCAGTATACACCCTTTGCGCCTGTCGCGAGGGGCATAGAATTATGGGAAAATACTGATTGGAAGTGCGGCAAAACATACAACGACTCCTATACTTTAAACACGAAAAGATGCGATTTTCGGGCGAAAAAAATGAAATACCAAGTGAATGTTTATGCTACGAAAACACCTAGTAGCGCATGACGCTAGCTCTGGTAAGTCACTGTAGATATCGGCGATTTTCGGCCCGCGAAGCGGGCGAGTTGTAGATTTTAACTGCGCTACGTACAACGTATGCCGGCGAAGCATAGCCGGTAGGTCAAAATCTTCAGAATTACGAGTTAAACATCAAAATTTTAACGAATTCATACTCTGTTGACTTATATTTTCCTTGCAGTGTTTAATTTTTTAAATATTTGAAAAAAATTGAACGTTAGTGAAAATTTATTTCCTCTATGCTACTACGGGTCCCTTGGGTACGGGACGCGCACGGTCAAACTACTGGTGCTACTGTCTGCAGGGCCGTGTGACACAGTACGCGTAACCCGCTCTCGTATCGGGACAGACATTTTCCCTCTTATTCTATTTGCTGGCAAGAAATATTGCAAATTTTACTTTGTGCATTGGTAATAGTCTAATGGGTATTCTTTTTCATTTTTAAATATTTTAAAAATAAAAACACAGCATTGAAAATTTTGGTGTTTTTACTCGTAATTCTGAAGATTTTGACCTATCGGCTATGCTACGCCGGCGTACGTTGTACGTTGCGCAGTGAAAGTCTACGACTCGCCCGCTTCGCGGGCCGAAAATCGCCGATATCTACAGTTGTAAAATATTACTGTGCTTAACAATGCACACGAACACTTACCTAAGCTAGTCCCATGCACCACGAGGTGTTTTCTTGTTGTAGCATAAGTATGCACTTCATATTTCACTTTTTTTTCGCCCGAAAATCGCACATTTCCGTGTTTAAAGTATAGGAGTCTTATGTTTTACTTCCAGTCAGTAAACTTATTTTCCCATAATTCCATGCCCCTCGCGACAGGCGCAAAAGGTGTATTAGGAAGTCAGTGCAACCATACAGATTCTTGTCAGAATGCTGCCCATCGCTTTCACCTCACGTCAAAGAACTTCCCCGTCGATAAACGGCAGAAACAGGATAGTAATTTACGAACTTACAAGCGCCAGCGAAAGCACAGTGTGATGACATCAAACAGAGAAATTCAATGGGATTATCTATAGAATCGCAACGTTTCGCTCTAAAATTAGAGCTTCTTCACGTGTTTTCTACAACAAGTACGAACAAATAAAATTCAATGGTTGTAAACGTACAAAATGACAGAAAAGAGACTAACCTAGAGTCTGCAGGTAAGGTCAAAACTTTGACTGACGCCTATGGTTTGAAACTGATGGAAAGATGTCAAGGCAAGGCCCTTTTAGGCTATCGGACGCGATCCCTTGGTCTGGGAGTGGCCAAAGATAATGATGTAAAGCAATGTTAATGTCGACTTGCATGCCTACGTAATTTGGAGAAGCTAAAACGCAATTCAAAATTTGTCCATTTCGGACACTATAGGATCCTGAGATAGAAACTCTCAGCCAATCACGGACATTTTATTTTATCCAATCAGAGTTTGGTATTCTTGTAGCTAAATACTTTGTATTGCACCGGAGAATTATGTCTCCATCTACACAGTAAAATAAAGTGTTCAAGGATAGAAAACTAATTACACGCCTTTTTGTAACACTTTTTAACGCGTCTAGACGCTCAGGTATTTAACATTACATGTTCAACCAACGTTCAATTTTTGAACACAAGTGTTCATCAGACGTTATATTGAACACCATGGTTTACAATGTCTTCCAGTGGTGCCGTATAGATTGTAAATAGGACTAGGCCAAGCACAGATCCTTGTGGAACACCATATTTCATGCGTGAACTTTCGGATGATGCAGATCCACATTTAACAGATCGTTGGCGATTAACAATTTTCGAACGAAACCAAGATAAAGTTGTTGATACCAAAACAGAATTGTAGTCTGCAGCAAGGTTTCATGATCGTTATTATAACACCGTTGATAGATCGAAACTGATGAAAATCATATCTCGTTTGTCATTCAGAGCAAGCATCATGCCATTGTGAATACGGAGAAGTGCCGTTTCGATGCTGTGATTAGCACGGTTAACACTCTGGAACTTAGTGAAAAGATTGAATTTAGTGAGATAGTTACTCGGCTACTTAAGCAGCACGTCCACGTTCATCTGACGTCACGCAGCCATTCGAGTTCAATATGTTACTCACTGTTTGCGCTTTCTGTTGACTTCGGTTTACTGACGACCTTATGAAAGAAACACGCACTGTCAGTCATATTTACATAAAGATGTACTCGACATAACTTCTGCATTATTTCTGTTCCATAATAAGCGAAATATATTCATTTCAATATGTTTTGCATGTACGTCAATGCAAACCCCAACATTTTCTCAGTCTATAGTACACAACATAAAATATTAAACCTCTATACTATGAGATACACAATAAGAAGAGCTTGCATTGGTATTAAAATGCGAAGCAATTATTGCTCGCGAACGCACGATATAGGGTCACATGTATTTCGCCGCCTGTTGAGACGTATTTACGACATGATATTATGAGTTTGTGTCTCATCCTAAGTCTCTAATGATTCAGTGACGCGGTTTTTTTATAACTTTTATTTTTATTTATTGAACTCACAAGCTGCTACTTCCGACATGATGATAACAAAACATCGTTGCATCGGTAATTTTGACACATAGAAAGATGACAACGGTAAGTTTATTGATAAGTGTACAGTGCGTACTTGTAATCCAACAGATGTAACGGATCGCTATGTAGCATTCACTTTTATATTTATTTTTAAGCGAGCTATATCAAAGATTTGACACGGGTAGTCAAGATCTACGACAGCGAGAATTGGAGACGAAATTTAACCTTTTCCATTTTTAGTCTTAGGAAAAGAAGATAACATTAAAAGTTTTAAATTTTCCTTGATTTCTAATGGCGGAGACATGAACAAAATCTCGAAATGTCTTTAAAAAATAACCGCGAAAAGCTGTAGACTTTAAACTACGACCTGTGATTTCAAGAGAACGCTACGATATTAGTTTTCGGAGAACGTCTGGCGTTTGTTATATGACCAATCATGGCCCGTCGTTTATAGCAACGGAAACATGCCTGTCGATTGGTCAATGAAGTTCTCCGCCGCCAATGAGGCCGATGTGTCAGAATATTGGCGGAAGTTATTTATAATAGTCTATGGTAACTAAAAGACATAACTTAATTTAAAAGATCAGCCCTCCAGCGATACGGAATGATAACTTGAATTCCGTGTTGTTGTATGTAGTTACTTGAGATAATCTTATTCGTTGAAGTACGACAACATGCACCGCTCAACTAATTTTGTTTCAATAATTCTACTCATCTTATATTAAAAATAATGAACAGAATTTTGCCAATTTTGTGCAATTATCTTGCCAAGAAAACCGTATGCGATATACAGCCATCAGCGCGGTTATTGGCGTAGTTGGCGCCCTTTTGATGGCGATATCCTGACCCATTCACAGGCAAGACTTCCAACAGTTCATAATATCATTATATGGCTCTGAAGTCACGAACACTTCGATTGTAAAGAATCATATCAGCAATTGTGTTCAAGGACATTGTGGTGTACTCCTATAGGTTACAACGTTCAGGCTGTCGTCTGCAAGTTTATCCCCAGAGAAGGCTTCATCTGTGTGTATACAAAAGTGAGGTGGCACTGAAGAGCGCCATCTGTCGGGTGTTGTGTAATTTGATTACTTGCAATGCGTCAATATATTTGTCATTACACCGTTTACAATAATTTATTTTGATATCATGGTTTCTGTTGTAATTCGCGAAGGATATCTCGCCCGGAAGTCTTTATAAAACATGTGCACGCAGACAAATAGACACGGAAACGCACACGACCGATAAGATATGCGTAAACGGAAAGAGCAATTATGTGTATTGAAGACATCTTCAGCTTGCATACCTCACGATACCTTGTTGTCTTCATTGTTGACTCGACTACTCATGTTTGTTTAAGGAGTGAGAAGGCATGACAAGTTATAGGTTGAACACTTCGTGGCGGCGTTGTCGATACATGCCGGCGTATATGTTTCTGTGTGGAGGCGTTGTCATGTTATGATGCCCACACTTTTTATAGTATGCTAACCCTAAAACTAACCCTAACACTAATTTTAAACCCCTCCAAAAGATATATTTGATGTGCTTCTTCCAAGAAAAGCCCGCGATTAAAGTGGTTTCCAGGTATGAGGGGCCTAAAGGAACTCTTACCATATGAATTATGTAAATTCGTAGCCTACAAGAAACCATCGTGATTGGGTGATACGTGTTCAACGCCCTACATTCACAAGATTCCCTTCTAATGCTACTAGTGTTTGAGATGGTTAATTTGTTCGCATTTTATGTGTATCATTTTCCATGACTCACTAAAAATTTCAGCAACGACATAAAATCCGACACAGATCGAAAATGGAACAACAATAGCTTACTGTTCGAGCATCTAGAACGCTTTTGAACGGAACATATCTTCGCAATCAAGTGCTAATCAAATGTCCCTATTGAAAGTTTAAGTGCAAATCACGTAAAGTCAGCAAAACAAGAACTGGAGTGTCGCTAAAGTAAGCACGTCTGACTTGTACACGTTGGTTGTCTGACGCTGTGTTAATTATTAAATATTATGCAATATTAAACCTTAATGACAAAATGATATGATTCCATGCATTCGCTCAGTGATGATCTGTCTTTCGAAGCTATCTTTCCTACGAAGCAGATGACAGTCACTGAAACTCCTTCCATGGTGTTTTGTCTTGTCTAAGTCTGTAGACCATCTCAACCGGTGCTAGTGATAAGACCCATAGCAACGCCATCAAACAACGGTTAGTATCCTTTATATTGTTAAATGAGACTCCTATCAGAAGAAGGTAGTTAGTTATTTTTACAGTTAAACACCTTTTCGAAGTGCATCGTCACGATGCTGTGTCCTGAATGTGACGTCCTCCGACATCAGTCAAAAACACGAATGTTGACATTTCGATAAACTCGAAGTCGTAAAAATGTCGATTTGAGCTCTATCAGGTATCTATATACATAGACCTCATAGCTCTGTAGTTATCCGCTTCGTAAACATATGTGGCATTTTGCGTCGACGACGATTTCTGACGTCATTTTGTGACCGATAGGTCATGATTTCTGAAATACTATGACCCTTGTATAATAGATACAAGCATGACATGCTATACGGTCTGTCTATGAGTGATAGACCGCGTGCAAAATTAGTTTACTATTCGTCCGTCCCTTCCATCGAAACGGACGGACAGATACTAGACTAAGCAAAGTGGCCATAATTCAAGGGAAAGTCTGAAGGTAAAAGGTACATACTGCAATCATTTTTCACTCAAAAGTATGTGTCTTTAATTTTGTCCCTGTTTTCTGCACTGCACTGTTTGCTGCTAGTGTTACGTATTTTTCCATTATTTACCTTCAAGTTGTAAAATGCAGCTTACATCCCAAATAACGCCAAAACGCCCTGTATTCAGCTTGTCAACACAACGTGTGTCCCTGTACAAATGTTAATGCTGGAAACTTAACTCTTTTCCGGACCAGAATTCAGTCATGCGTACTTGCAGAAAGTGCGCCATCTTTGAAAGTCTGATAAACATGTGTTCAACGTCCTTCGGAGACAAGAACACGAGAATGTTCTTGTGTTCTACAACAAAACCAGTAAAGTAATAAGTAAAAGTTGCAGCATTTGTCCCTTTATTATGCATTAGCGGAAAAAAAGAAATAAAAACATAATATGAATAGAGTGAACAATGCTATATCAGTCTATATATCCGTCAGAGAAACTTAAATAAAATTTAAAGGGTTTCTAATCGTGCAAATCTACTTGTGTAACAGGTGAGCTCTATCGGTATCCCTATAGCCATACACTATATATTACAGTTCAGTGGCCAATTAACTGTTACACTGATCTTTTAACTCGACAAATCACACTTACAGCCATCCTTTTGGAGTACTTTCTGTGGTTTATTGGAATAAATTGATGTGTTTTCAGCCTGCTAAAATATCCAAACACTGAATGCTTTCGTTCCAAGTTGGCCGTGGATCCTTCTGTTCAAATTGCCATTAACAGTACTAGTCTCAGTGGCAGTACTAGTGATAATGATTGATAATAACGATTTTCCGCTCCTTCTACAATGACTTATCATGGTAACAACAATGATATTGTGAAGCCCCAACCTAACAGTCAGTTTTGTTTTTTCTCTTAGTAGAAGCTTTGTCAGCTTTGCTGTAATATGGATCAGATTTGTAGCCCGATGACCTTCACATTTCGTGATGTTACGTTTTGACACAGTTATGCTCGAGGAATATCTGTAGCCCACCTGAATCGATTTACAATTACTTAAAAGAACTTTAATCCCTCTCACCTTTCACTTACAGGGGAACAGAATGTCTTTCATTTTAGAGTTGGTGTTGGCTATCGTGGTTGTCGTGACTCTGCTCCTGGCGATAGCGTATTGTGTCGCGTACATGTGTTTACTGAGAGATCAACCCCATGACACCGTACTCTGAAACAGTACCGCAGCTGAGTATACAACTGATATTAAAGTGAAAATGATGACAGTCAAGAATTTACGTCATCGGAAGCGATGATGATAAGCTCACGTACACTTAGCATGGCACTGGTAAACGTCAATTTACCTTACTCGCTTTTTTTTCCGAGAATTGTCACATTAGACAAGATCGATTTATATAATCTAGACAGCGTGTACATGTTTGTTGGCATTGTCACAGTTGAACATTGAATTTGAAGTACGGACTTACTTGTCGACAATAGCGATGGAATAATAGTTTTGTCGAGTGTGCATCTGAAGTCAAACATTCGCCGATGAAAAATCAAAAGGAATGCGACCTGAGACTGCAATCACTATGCAGTGATCTTAATTGATCTTAATAAGCATTGGAATGGATCAAGTACGCTGCCTTCATGAATCATTCTTGAATTTCTCAAACGATTTGAGATAACAAGATGATGAGGAGGAGGAGAAGGACGACGACGACGATGACGATGACGATGATGATGATGATGATGATGATGATGATTAGATGATGATGACGAGACGACGACGACGACGACGACGACAATGATGATAATAATGATGATGAGATGATGAAGATAACGACGACGATGATGATGATGATGGTGGTGATATGATGATGGTTGCACAACTTATATTTTCTTATGAACGCACATCAAATTAAGTTAAATTCTGCAGTTTTGTACCCTTTGAGTAAGGTGGGCAGATTTCCTGGCACCCAATGCACACGAGGTTCCCCGAGTGTTGTGGCAAATTATAATGACCGGTGACGTCACACAACTATACTACTCTGCTTGAAAAAAATGAGCATTTTATGTTTTGGACGTGCATCAGCACAACAATGTTCACGGTAGAACGAATACTTGTTGTCAAATCATAAAATTCATTACATTTCTGTGTGCATACTTAAGTAATTGCTCAGAATTCGACAAATGTAGCTCTGAATCCGTGCATTACGGTGCAAGCTGATCTGCGACCGTTTGCACGTATCACATTATTTGTAACAGAACTGTGTAATGGAAATTTAAAATTGATGGATACTTGGGTTGCCTCTTTTAACCTTTAACCGATCCAACATTTCCGTTGAGTGGTTTGGATTAAACACTTTAAAATTTACCTACACAACGTTCCTTCACGTGATGAGCATAAACACAAATACTGACACCATAACTGTTGTTGGAGTACACTTTGGAAGCCTCGGGGTTGGAGTACATGCAAGCTAGGCCTGTCCCATGGCAAACACGGAGTAAAGCAGGCTTTCGACGTCAGCTTGCCGGGCTGGGCCACGTTAAGTTTAAATTGTCGATTGTAAGAGAGGAACACCTTGCCGACGATCGAGTTACTGTGAGAGAATTTACCGTGATGCATTTTACTTCCAACAAACAAAACAAAACAAAACAAAGCAACAGTTGAGCATATTCTAACACTGCATTTATACCTTAAGAAATATCTTATTTTATTTATTGTTTTGTCTTGTTATAAGAAGAAAGCTTTAATCCTGTTTTGCTTTAAATCCTTTGTTTGTGAAAAAATGTAAGGTTAACATTTATTTGATCATTATCAGTATCAGTTTATCAGGTCTCACTACTGTGATGTTGCAGGGCGTTTCTTTTTCCCAATGTATCGAATGTCATTTCAAGTGAAGCCAATTTAGTCAATTTTACAAAATCTTCACAAAACAGGTTTTAAGCTGATATTCTGCTTTTACATATTTTCGACCTTGACATTATAATTTGTAGGGGAAAGTGAAGCTGTTCGCAACTACGCTCCCTCGAGTATTTGTGAAAAACATGCCCTCCCACCGAATTACAATGCCCTCTGCCCTCCAGTATCTATGTTCTGCACTCTCCTCACTCCCAAACAGTTCAAGCTCCCACTGCCCTCTCCCCACCACTGACTGACACTGTTTAATTTTCTCTGACGTTCTATCAACCTCAGCATTCCCCTCACTGTACCTAAATAGTCCGGTACCCACTGCCAGGAATTTCCTCCTGACCTTCCTTAAAATCTGAAATGTATTGCCTGCTCCGCAGTACCTTAAAAGGAAAATATGTCTGCCAACAGTAAAAACTGACTTTTTTCTCCCCGCCCACGGATTATTTTTAAATTTGCTCCGCCCACTGAATGGAAAAATTGCACACGAACATCTTTTTGCTCGAACAGCTTCGTTTGTTGCACCTATTACTACCATTTTCAGTAATAGAGCGCGAAGCCACTGCAGTGAACTGCAAAATTAGTTTCAGCTGGCAAAGTCGACAACATTGTATGTCCCATGCAGACAGTTTGTCTGGGGAAGTTGAAATAAAAAAGATTTGTACATGGACCAGTGCATGGTAATGTTACATTGTATCTTAATCTTGAACAAAGGGTGCCAATCGTAAACTCTCATTTACAACTCGAGCCTTAGACAGAGCTAGTTTTGCCTTTGTACAAGCAGACTTTTTGGTCCTTATCAAGTAGCCTTGTTCAACATCAAAGTGGCCACGGCTACAGCTGAAACTAATCAGTGTAAGCAGTTTTATTGCAGTTCACTGCAATGGCTTCGCTCTCTATTACTGCAAATGGTAGTATTTCTACTGAACTCGACTAAAACAACTAATATGCATATGGATAGAGGGCGTGCTTATGTCATAATGCCATGGAGTATAATTGTTGCATTAATCAAAGTGTAATTGCGCATTTTGAAAAAAAAAAATTAATGGTGGTGGCCTGTAGTGGCAGGTGTCTATTTTCAGAAATGATTTCCAATCGACATTCAGTCAAAGCCCTACGGCGAAATTTCAAGTCATTTGATAACCCTGTGACCTCTTCCACTTTCATCTAAAGTGACGATAATGTGGGCGTGAAATTCCATTCCGTATTTGTTGATCTCATCGCCCACTGAGTGCCTGCTAAGTCACTGATTTTATTTTTTTATTTTTTTTTTCGTTTAGGAGTTTACGCATCACCCTTACCAAGTGTTGCAAAATGTTTCGGGAATGCTTTTATTTGTTTAGTTTAGTTTCACTATCACGTGTGTAATATTTGCAATGACTGCTATGCTAGAAGAGCAGCGACTGTGATGACACGCTTCGAAAGTTAAAGATTTAAACTTTTGTCCAAAATTTCCTCAATGGAATTTTCCTCCATTCTCTTACCAAATCAAGAATAACTAGAAAGCATTTGCAAGCAAAAGCGAAGTTCCAGAGACCAGAGCAGCGGAAGAAACAAGAGAATGTGTGGCAAAGATAGGTGCAGAATGAAAGAGTGCTTTGGATT